>JAFFJZ010000161.1:0-60590 GCA_018340375.1 Gonatopus flavifemur
TTTTTTGAAAAATTTTCTTCTCGATCTGATGCTTGGAAAGACAAACAGCGTATGATTCGTTCACGAATAAAACGTACCAATGAATTTGATTCGCTCTTCCTTAACAAAGTGAGGACAATCGTCGAGTACATTTTTGATAGAAAGATCTGCAAGTTCACGAATATGTTCAATACCAATTACTCGACCACGAGATCCAACCATATACGCCATACACGCCAATAAATAACCGGATCCTGAACCCACGTCTAACGCTTTTGCTCCATCGAACAATTGATCCGACAGAATTGACAATGCATAAGCGTGCTACAATTGTATACATTCATAACATTGTAATATAACAGAACAGAGGTACATTAATCATTCTTGTGATACACGGAGATATGAATTAACTTGAAAGAATTATAATTGTCTGGAAAATCTCCAATCGGTGATACGAATATACCCATTGATACCGTAAGGTCACATTGATACCCTCATTCTTTCAGAATTGTTCTTAATAATCAATCTTTGTATGTAATTGTCCAATCATTTTCTTTTCTTTTCACGTAATTCATGTCTCCTTTTATCAACAGTGAGAATTAATTACTATGTACGGAACTTATTGCGTTATTTACTTATTATTGCGCAAAGATTAGACAAACAGTGTTCGAATCCCGGTATAACATTATCATCATCTTCATTCAGGATTTAATGTTAATAATGTGAAATCAATGTTTACCGACTTTTTTTCTCCAATAAATCAACGCGGTATCCAGAGAAATCTGTAAAAATATCTTGTAAACATCTGAAAAATCAGAGAAAAAAAGAGGTATACTTTTGTGATAAGATCTCACGATAACGAAAACATATTTTAGATTCACACTTGAGATTTGAAGTACTGAGATTTTTCAATTATAGATAGATCGAAGATGTGAATTCAAAGGGAATCATCTTGTTACCATATGCGGAGCACTGATCGTAACATTGTAACCGATCCTTCTTGGTCGATCTAGATAGGGATCTGGTTCGTGACAGTATCTAGCTCTATCGACAGCTAACATTGCCGCTTCTGCTCTGTCGCTGGCCAAAATTCCAGCTTCTACAAGATTCAAAAGAAGATTCATGAATACAGATACATTTTATGATCCATAATTGAATGTAATTTACCTTTCAATTTAGTTATCATCTCTTGATTCGTACTCCCATTGCAATGCCATGCCATGCTCCAGGGATTCGCTTATCTAATATAGATACTCAAATCCAAGAAAAACCACTGCAAAACATCCAAAGATAAAATAGATTTTGTATGTTTTTTATGTACATTGGGCAATAGCGTACTCGATTGATATGCAAAAACTCTTGTGAAAATGCAGAGTATGGTATATTTGATCAACATCTTTATATACTTGTACGTACTCGATATTGCATAAAATTAAAACTAGAATTAAATATTCTTGCAACTGGACATTAATATGCCATCGTATGGGATCAAATGTTATGAATGTTTTTCTCACAATTTAATATCATGAGATATGAAATGTTGCATAATATTTTGCATACATGAATCATATGAAATTACATTCAAAAATGTGTAAACATGATTGACAAATTTGGGAAATTCAACTTAATTTTTCGTTGATGATTTGTGGGAGTTGAATTGTCAATGAATCCATGCACAGTGCATTCGAATTATAAACAAAAGACATTTTTGAGAAGCCTTTTTTGGGATGAATGATGATGACAGTCAATCAAAGGGAAATATTTCAAGGAACATGAGAAACGTCGATAGAAAGCGACAAATGACAACAAAAATCGGAATTCATCGAAATTGAAATTATGTGAAAAGTAAGAAACACCTTGATAATTTTGATTAATTTGTTCATCTAGGTCGAAAACTTTTCATCAGAAAAACACGCGTAGCTAACATGGCCATGAGATACAGACAACAATATTCAACATCATTTTAAAAAGAAAATGAATGAAGAGGTTACAAAGCGCAAGTGAAAAGTGGAGTCGTTGAAACGGAAGTCCATCGCCGTTTCGATAAGAATAGTTGGTGCTAGATGGCAATACATAGCAGATTTGTTCTTCATCGATTCCTAAAGAGTTCGTTATGAATTCTTATAATTTATCCTAAGCACCTAAAAACTCGTTAATGTCCCAAACACTGCACTCTTTATGAATTCATTAGTTCGAAAAGAGTTCTTGAAGAATTCTATTCTTTTTTCTGAAAAAGAATTCTTCGTGTGATATCAGGGCATAATTAATTTGGAAAAATCCCTTTTGAGTAACCAGAATTCATAAAAAACTCTTTATAACTATCATAACCTGGCAGCAAAATTTTGTCAATTCTATTCACTTTGGCACAATAATTCAATAAAACTCATCAAAATTCTCAACTTTCGTAGAAATTATTGAATTTCTGAAATTTGTTAATTCAGTTGAGAGTAGATATGGTCAAGAAAATTCAACGAAATTTACCCCAGGAAGTAGAGGATAAGAGCTCCATGTGACAGTAAACCATGAACTTATTATATGAATACTTTGAATTCAAAATGAATTCTTCATGAAAAACAGGTTTTTATATTGAATTCATTTGACTGTCATAACAAGAACTGTTTGAGAATTGTTTGAGAAGTTTCTATGAATTCATAATAATTATTCGCGCTGTCTGGAAGGAAAAAGATTCATAAAGAGTTCAATTCGGGTTCAAAAATTCTTTTTGCATTTTTGTGCTGTCAAGAAACGCACGTGAAGACAATTTTGCTGCTTCATCGAAGTCTCAGTCCACGCGTGAGTCGTGTTTAATCTATACTCAAGATATTATCTGTGATTTGATTTAAGAGAGATCAGAGATATCGATAAAAATTGATCGATGAGTTGCATCCGTGTGTTTTGATATGTAAAATATGTGAGATTAAATGCCATCAGATGCTTCTCGCTACCATCGTCAATAATCAAAACAATTTAGAAATCAGATGGATTTTGGAAAGCGATTCTTCTTGAATTCTTTTTAACCTGAGGAGAAAAAATCTGTATAAATTTCTCCACATTTTGAGACCTTTTGGGAGCACCACGCACTGCACCCTGGTTCCAATGAATTCATCGTGGGATTCTTTGAGAGTGCCCAATTATGCTAGTTAAAAATAAGTTCTTTATGAATTCCTGGTATTCAAAAAGAATTCTCAAGAATCCATTATGGATGCTTTCAGAACTGTGGGAGATACTTGTGCCGTATGGGCACCATTTTTCCTCCCAGACAGCACACAAGAATCTCGAATAAATTCGGAAAAAAGAACTCTTTTGGAATACAAAGTGTTCCAAAAGAGTTACAAAATTCAGTTCGTCAGACATTTGCGAGTTTCGTTAAAATTCTATGAGACTTCTTTGAGAATTTTAACGAAACTCGCAAATGTCTGACGAATCGAATTCTTTTCAAACTCTTGAAAAACACTTTGTATCCTGAAAGAGTTCTTTTTTCAGAATTCATCTGGGATTTTTGTGTGCAGTCTGAGCTGGACGTGTACCGGACGTGCTCAGAACGTTTTAAAAATCTCCGAGTGTTTAGGGCAAGGAATTCTTTCTAAAAAATAAACCGAGTTGTTCATCAAGAATTCATTTTGAAATCAGAGTATTCATAATGAATTCATATTCACTGTCATATTCACAAATTGAATAACAAACTTTCAAAATTTCATTATTCACTTTATAAAACTCGTATAGAAATGTTTCGCTGAAAAATTTCTGCAAATCTCTGAAAAATTCTGATTGTCATCTGCAAAAGTCTGAGAAAGTCTGATGAAGTCTGAAAAATTCTGAGATTTTGATGACAAATCTAATATTTTTGGGACATCGTTCTCAGAGTTTTTCATAGTTTGTCAGACTTTTTTCGTAATTTATGAGAGATTTTTCATTGAAACTTCAGATTGATGATTCTGAATTTATTCCTGACAAAACTCTGAAAGAAAAATGTGATAAATCTCTGTTTTTTTGCACAGGTAAGTAAAAATGAACAATAGCAAGGAATGCTTCGAACTTTTTTCGTAACTTCTGAGTTGAAACTAGCAGAGCCCGTAAGTCCAGCAGACGATTGTTCTGACTCTATATTGAATTACGTTTAATGTCACTAATATTTTATGATTTTATCATAGTTTTCAGAAAAAAAACGGACATTCATCATCCCCTTTTCAGAGGTTTATCAGGAATAAATTCATAATCATCTATCTGAAGTCATAATAATCTGACAAACTCTGAAAAAGCTTCGAGAACGATGTCACAAAAATATTAGATTTTTCATAAAAATCTCAGAATTCCTCGGACTTTGTCAGACTTCTGCAAAGGAAAATCTAAATTTTTCAAAGATTTCACAGAAATTTTTCAGCGAAATATTTCCGTACGGGAATTTCATACACGATTTTTGGAAAGTTGATATTTTTTTCTATTGTTCCTTAAATATTCATAATTTTCCATTCTCTGTCAAGTAAAATTCAACAACGATTCGAATCGTTTCATCTCGATCACAAATTCAAAGAATATTCTCAACTCTTTATTGAAGATTACTACATTTCCGACTTGCATGTTTCTCGGTGTATCAGCAATAAGTTACTCGATATCACAAATGAAATCATAATTTACATTTCTATCGCAAAGAATTTTTTCGCTTTTCTCCCATTATCAATAGTAAATTTCCTCAAGACGAAGGATGTCACGCTTGAAACGTGGGAAATTTACAACTTTATATTTGAACGGAAGGTTTTCATGATACGATCGCAAACAAGAATTTACGTTTCTGTTGACGATTCCTTCTAGAACCACCATGATCATGGATTTTCTGAATGCCGTACATTTGAATTCATCGAGGAAATTTCATTAGTCAATGACAATGTCATTAACATCCGTCGTCACTGAATCTCGATTCGGTATCTTTAATTTATTGGAGCCCACGTCACCTGCTACTCGAACGAGGTTTTTTAAATACCACGGATAATTTATAACTTTGTAGGAGATATATCTAATTTTGAACGCACGTGCGTTGCGTCTGTCACGTGCAACGGTAACTGTTGACAGTCATCAAATATCCTCAAATTCGTAACCACATGCATTTGTTTGAAATAAATTTAAAACCTACAGATTGGTGATTGACATATTCTCTTGAGGTTTTGAAAAATATAATGTTTTTCATATCAATATAATCGATTCATGCGATGAATTCATTAACAAAAATACAATCTACTCTGGTTGAACAAACTCATTGAATTTCGCTTCCTTGAATAAAAATCTCGTTGAATTTTGATCGGATCTCATTTAAAAGCTGGACGAAACACAGAGAAAAAAATTTGATGATGGAAACTAGACGTCGTAGCTATTTTTCAGCTGTGGCAACGAAAGTTATTGCTAGAGCCCTGGTGGCAAAATTTCGCTGAAAATCACTGAAATTCTCAGAGATTTTCAGTGAAGAGTTTCTTAGATAGTCTCAATGATATTCAGAAAAATGTTCAGTGGAAAAACGTGCCCGATGAATGAGAGTTTTTCTGTGAAATTCAGGGAAATTTTCAAAGATTTTCAGAGAAACCTCTTTCACCAAGGAGGAGCTAAAATCTAGCTTTTGCAGCCATTTTTGTCGCTATCCAAATATCAGATACACGAAATAGCCACAACAGCTAATTCCTAGCTACCACCACAGCGAATTATTTTTTTCCTTGCGGATAGCCCTGATTCGTTGATTGATCCCCGTGTGAGTCCCAAATGAACCGCCCAGCTGATCTAAACAAAGCTGATAAATAACTGGTCAATTATTACCCAATGATATTGGGTGGGATTGATCAATACTTGTTCATTTTTTTGTCCGCATTGGCGACCAATAATTGATCAATCCCACTCAGCACAAATATTGCAGCAATATTGCTGCGATATTTGGATTTCAGTGGACCATTGGATTTCCTAATTGCAGGGCAATCTTAGGTCAATAGCATGGGCATAGGTGCTGACATCAGTTGTAAAATAATGTGACCCATAATTCGGCAATTATTGGACCATTATTTTGGTTTGAGAATGATCGAAAATTGACCAGTAACTCGTTATTGATTGATATATACGAGGTGTGTTCAAAAAGTAACGAGAATTTTCAAATTTCGCGGGTTTGGAGAGTCCGCCTGTATAAAATTTTTCTTTATCATGTTGGTACACATGCCCCTGAAGTACGATGGAATTTTCAGCAATATTCATTGCTTACTTTTTAAGTGGCGGCCGCTAACGTTAGACGTGTTCTTCGAGCTCGGCGATCTTCGTTTGTGAAAAAAAAAATGGATCAAAGAATTTGTATTCAATTTTGCGTAAAAAATGAAAAAAAATGTAGTGAAGTTTGTAAAATGTTAACAAAGGCATATGGTGAGTCTGCTATGAGTAAAGCAAGGATTTACGAGTGGTATAAGCGTTTCCAAGATGGCCGCGAAAACGTTGAAGATGACGAACGACCCGGACGCCCAAGCACATCAACAACCGATGAAAACGTGAAAAAAGTGAAAGAAATGGTTATGAACGATCGCCGAAGCGACAGAGAAGTCGCTGATGATGTTGGCATATCAGTCGGCTCATGCCCAGTGCTGCCAGAAATGAAGGAGCTCCAGCGTTTTATCCAATCCACATACCATTGCAAAGCACGCACGCTACAACTATAGATGTCATATATATAGTTATAGCGTGCGTGCTCTGCGATGGTACATGGAGGGGGTAAAACGCTGGAGCTCCTTCATTTCTGGCAGCACTGCTCATGCCATGAAATTTTTTCGGATGTTTTGGGTATGAAACGTGTGGCAGCAAAATTCGTTCCAAAAGTGTTGAATTTCGAACAAAAACAGCCCTGGTGAAAGGGGAGCGTGTAATAGAAAGTGTCCGGAACGTGGTTGGAAAGTATTTGGAACGTGGATTTAAGCGTATACCGAGCGTCAAGTGGAACATTAAGAGTGGTTCGAACGTATATTTGAAGTGTGTGAAGCGTATCCGAAGAAACCCCAATTTCATAGAAACCGGACTTTACGCACGGAAGCGTAATCCAAGAGTGGATAGGAAGCATATGAGAAGTATTAGGAAAGTAATCTGAAACATGCTTACGCTTCCGTTACTCTTTATGACACGCTTCCCTTTCACCAGGGAGCGGCGAATGGAAGTTGCTCAGGAGTTGCTAAATGAAGTTAATAACGATGCAGAACTACTAAAACGTGTTATAACAGGTGACGAAACATGGGTTACGGATACGATGTCGAAACTAAGGCTCAATCGTCCCAGTGGAGGCATTCTGGATCGCCAAGACCGAAAAAGGCTCGACAAGTGCGGTCGAATGTGAAGGTTATGCTCACTGTGTTCTTCGATTTTCATGGCATAGTGCGTCATGAATTCTTGCCACGAGGTCAAACAATCAATAAGGAGTACTACCTACAAGTTCAACGCCGTTTGCGTGAAGCAATCCGAAAAAAACGCCCGGATTTGTGGCAAAACAATTCATGGCTTTTGCACCACGATAATGCACCTGCTCACACTTCATTGCTTGTTCGTGAATTTTTGGCCAAAAACAAAACTGTAACGATGCCTCAGCCTCCATATTCGCCAGATGTGGCTCCATGTGACTTTTTTCTATTTCCAAAAATAAAGAGAACATTAAAAGGCCGTCGTTTTACAAGCATGGATGACATTGAAAGCGAATCGCTGAAAGAGCCAAAAGCTATTACAAAGATCGAGTTTCAAAAGTGTTTCGAGGATTGGAAAAAGCGTTGGCACAAGTATATTATATCCAAGGGGGGATTATTTTGAAGGGGACAAAATAGATATTGATGAATGAATAAATATTTTTTTCATAAAACGAAAATTCTCGTTATTTTTTAACACACCTCGTATATACTGTGAAACTTTGAATCAGTTCAAAATACTAAAAGAATAACTTCAGTGTAAAAGAATTTTGTTCAAATTTGTTGAACATTTGTTTTGAATTTTGTCATTTCAAAACTGATGAGGGCACTGTGAAACTGAATCCGTTCATGTAACATTATAATATATAATTATCTGCAATTTGCGTATTGCTAATTCAAATAGAAATAATAACCCGAAACCACACTTTTTGGAATCAACCAAATTGACGAATGATTGGAACCAATCCATATGGTTGGTTGGGCGGCCCACTTCGTAGTTCTGAGACAGTACCCGGATAGATCCATACAGATTCCCTAAACGAAAAACCTTCCACGTACAAAATCCATGTAGACCCAGATACCACTCTTTTCGGAATCCAGTCCAATTCCTATTCGGTTTTTTAACCCGTAAGTACGCGTGCGGGGTGTTTGAGACACCCCAGTGTTTCTCATTGAGAATTGTTTTCTCATGAAATAGCAAAATGTAACTTCCTTTTTTGTTTTTCATTGTTAACGTATTCGAATTTTATCAAATGCAATTAATGAATTTGAAAGAAGTTGAGTTAGAGTATAAGAGAGAATTTTAAACTGTTCAAAATTATGAAAATTTCCATTCTTTCTGACCAATCATTTGTTGGGGTGTCTGAGACACCCCGCGCGTGTGCTTACGGAAAATGAAACCGCGCGCGTACTTACGGGTTAAACAGGGCAATCCATAAAATATGCCAACTCCCATGGTGAAAAAGACCCCTTAAATCCTATCAGAACAAAAACAAATAATCTAAAATAAGGTGTGCTTTTGCCAGTTCCACTTATATTTTCTATTAAAATTTTTGGGGTCCAAAATAATTGGAATTCAATAGGAAAATATGTGGAAGATCATTACATCCCATTATTTTTTTCCCTCATTCAATCCTTCGAATAAAAATCAATCATGAACAGATTCAAAATAATTTTTTCATTAATATGTTTTTCAGAGTGTTGTACTTGGAATCAATTCAATGGCCACTTGGAATCAATTTTCAAATATCCCGTGTCGCCCCACGAAATAAAGGTTTACTTTTGCAGTTCAACACTGCGATAAGAACCTAACACATCGTTCAATAAGTCTCGAGACTAACCCAGAGATGGTGCTAGTAGTACCCAACTGGCCACGTTTCCCTAGAGTGAGAACCTTCGCATGAAACGTGTAAAAATTTCACGTCGATCGGACCACAAACAGCAGAGTTATCGAGGTTAGAGTGAAGTCACTTTGTAATTTGTTTGAAAAATGGAAAAAAGCGAGTTTCGCGTGTTTTTTAATGGGTAAAAAGACCGTAGAAGCCCAGCGATGGCTTGAAAAACGTTACCCGGACTCCTCTCCATCCAAACCAACGATTTGGCGTTGGTATGCTGAGTTTAAACGTGGCCGTACGGATACAAACGATGCGAAACGTTCAGGTAGGCCATTGGAAGCTGTTACATCGGAAAATGTGAATGAAGTGTTAAAAATCGCAGAGTGAAGGTCCGTGAGATTGCAGAAATGACACAGATATCATCTGGAAGCGTATTTACAATCCTTCATGAAAAATTGAGCATGAAAAAGGTTTTTTCCAAGTCGATGCCGCGATTGCTTTCAGTGGAACAAAAACAGCAACGAGTCGACGATTCAGAGAGCTATTTATCGCTATTTACTCGCAATAAAAATAAATTTCCTGCGTCGATACGTGACCCTGGATGAAACATGGATACATCATTTCACTCTGGAGTCAAATCGGCAATCATCTGAGTGGCGCATGGCTGGCGAAAGCCGCCCAAAGCGTCCAAAAACGCAGCAGTCTGCTGGCAAACCCATGGCGTCTGTTTTTTGGGATACACATGGCGTGATTTTCATTGACTACCTGGAAAAAGGTGAATCGATCAACAGTGATTATTATATCGACTTGTTGGTACGTTTGAAGGAGGAGATCGCAGCAAAACGACCGCACATGAAGAAGAAAAAATCCTTTTTCACCAAGACAATGCACCATGCCACAAGTCCATGAAAACAATGGCAAAATTCAACGAGTTGGGCTTTGATTGGCTTCCCCACCCCGCGTATTCGCCAGATTTAGCCCCACCGACTACTGGTTCTTTGCTGATCTCAAAAAAATGCTCCAGGGAAAAGAATTTAGCTCGTATGAGGAGGTCATTGCCGAAACTGAAGCCTATTTTGAAGCAAAGGATAAATCCTTCCATAAACATGGTATAGAAATGTTGAAAAGGCGTTGGAAAGATTGTATCACTCTAAAAGGAGATTATATTGATGAATAAAAATGATTTTTGAAAAAGAAATGTTGTTTTCGTTGTTAGTCTCGGGACTTATTGAACGACGTGTTATCTTTCGGAATTCATGAATCAGTAGCTACACTCAGGTTCCTTTATAATCCTAAAATCAGTTATTTTCTAACGCATGCATTGTAAAAAAAGTGACATCTTGTGATCGATGGGAGAAGATGTCGGTTATTGTCATCCGTTTCTATGGTATCGTTAATCTTGAAAATAATTAAAATCTTTCATAATGCTCATATCCTCGATAAAGTTCGTCCTATCAAAACGAATGAAAACACAAAAACTTATTCCGCGGTTCACGAGATGGCACTTTTGATGATTCATGAGTCGAGTTGAAAATAATGAATCCAAGAATGATAAAAGGGCTTGAATGACTATCGGTTACTCAATTTCGAATGATGGTGTCTCATCACAGCCCTGAACTTCGAAATCGAACCGTTGTTTTTCGATAAAATTGTTTGATATCATTGGATACCTATTCTACTTCCATAGAAATCTTTATATTAATTTGGTAATTATTCATTACCAAATGCTCGAAATTCATATTTCATAGAGGGAGCTCGAGAGATGAAATAACTAATGAAATTCAATGAGCTTTCACATATTTTCCTATTAAATTTCAAACTTTTGATTTTGATCAAAGTAATAGGAAACAACGGAGTAACTGGCAAAAGCACAACTCATTCCCTATTGACTAAGTTTCTTCTAATAAGATTTAAGGTGTCGTTTTCACAAGGGTCATTGAAATAATCCTGATTCAAGTCGAATAAAGGAATTCTCGTCAAGTTGAACAATATGCAATTTCAATGGAGTCCTCTACACGGAGAAAAAAGATCATGGAATGATCGCTAGGAAAGATAGTAAACTGGTGACAACTACGAATTTCTGTAGGGAGTCGCTAACAGGGGCGAGTAATGGTTCCTATTTTGGTATATTAGAGTACAATATAGTATACCAAAATAGGAATCATTACTCGTCTCTGTTAGCGACTGTGCACAGAAATTCGTAGTTGTCACCAGTTTATTATCTTTCCTAGCGATCATTCCATGATCTTTTTTCTCCGTGTAGAGGACCGCCCGATTCCATATAAACCGTCAGTTCCTTATGAGATATCTGACGAACCCGATGATAATTCTGAGTCGAGGTGAACAAAAATATCCCAAAAATAGGGATTTCAAGGTACGATGTTATTCAAGATAAAAATAAAATCCATAAGAGATCCCAGTCACGATGTATGACCTCAGTTACAATAATGCGAAAATCATTCTACATTCGTTTACGGATGTACTTTATCGACATTCTAGCGAGCATACGAGAGAAACGTCGAAAAATAATGATAACACGCAAGACAATACGAGACAGTCTTCCACGGCATTAATTTGCCATGGACTAATTGTAAAGACAAGTAATATCATAGCGGGATGGATGACTACTACGAACGCACATATATAAATTGCATGAAGATTCGTACAAGCGAGTGTATATCGGGTTTGATGTTCGCGCAAGAAAGAACTTATCGGAGGAATGATATTCGAAAATCGTGTCCACTTCTTTCCTCCGCCAACACATCCATTAGAATTTTCAAAAAAATCTGTCATCTATGAACTAGAATACCCAGTGGTTTGTACATCATTCCAAATCCCCACTTCTACCTACCGTCCTATCTACCGTCTTCCGACACCTAGTCAAACCTTCTGACGAAACAAAGCAAAGAAATGAGATAATTACAAATTATAATATATAATATTTTGTCGATCCCACCCATATATTCAATGATCATTCTTCGACTTCACTCACTTTTCCATAATCCGTTGTTAACATCTGCCTCATACGCGAGTTTATTCTTTTTGTTTTTTCATTGTCTAATCGATCTCGATATCGATATCGTGAATCCGTTCTTGTTTTTTTATTCAATTTTATTGGAAATTTTTCAATTCTGTGAATTCAAAAAACTTGAGTTTTTTGGGTGACAAATCGAATCCTTCGATACAAACGATTTGGTGATTGATTTCTAATCTTTTTTTTCCAATCAAATTTGTGGTGTCGAAAGTGGAAGTTATGGAAAAAACTGTGCAAAGTAGTACCAGAAATCCTGGAAAGCACAAGCAACTTTTGGCTACGGTAATCAGTGAGTATTCGCGTAAATTTATCTGCGGATTCGTGGTGAAAAAGTTGCTGAATCTTTCGTATATTGAGGATGAATTGAAATACCCGGGGAAAACTGATCAGATCTATTAAGATCTGAAAAACTTCGATTTTGCCTTGTGTGTGTCACAATATATGTGTGAAATCAAATTCATATACAGACAGATATCACAAAATTTTTAACGAGATTTACCCAGATGGGCCGAGGTCTGATTAAATCTACCGAGATCCGAGCAGATCTAATCTGATCTTCTGAACCAGATCTGCCCAAAAATCAGATCTACTCAGACCTATTTAGATCTGAATGGATCTAATGATTTTTTCCTGGGTAGGGATAATTGGACAAACAAATACCATACGGAATCTGAAAGAAGCATTTTGACGATACTTTGTTATCGGTCATTTGATGATCAATGTTATACGATGATGTATTTCAAGGACTGATGATTACTTCGGTTAAGAGTTGAGAGGTAAAAGTTCTTCTCGGATGTAGAAATCCATTACATTGTGGAAACACGTATATTTGATGAGAAACCTGAACGTTGTTGAAAAACTCTATTAGGTATCGGAAATTTCCATTCATCGGTTTCGGAATCATTGTAAACAAATTCCGTGGAATATCTTCGAAGAATGAAATTACTCTTATTAGAATACATTTCAGACACTGGTAAAAGTAAAAAAGTCTATTCCGCAACGGCAAATTACCATTCAAACCTATTGAATTTCCATTGAATCTCATTCATTTTTATCGATTCCAATGGGTTTCAACGGGTATGTATTAAATCTCATTAATCAATGAGATTCGATAGATTCTCTTAATCAGGTGACACTTTTAAGTTTCGGCAAAACAGTGTTTTTATGAATCAATGGGGTAAAGTTTATTCGAACTTTGCGAATATGTTTATGTAATGCAGTTTGGTGTTATTTAAAAATCAAAAAGATATTTTATCTCATATTGATTGAAGATCTTCAAGATACCTCAAAAGTATTTGCGTTATCATAGCATACTTTTATTTATTTCCCAATGAATGACATCCAAGCTCTTCACAATGCTTCTTACTTATCACTAAAAATTCAGCAAATGCGATTGCTGGCGCTTCAAAAGATTAATAGGGGGCCTGCGCCGAGATTGTAGAAACATTAGCGGTTTATTGAAAAGCCGGTAATAATTGCTTGTAGGGGAGTATCGCGAAGAACTTGCATTAGAAAATACAGGTTTTCTCTAGCTATTGGATATCCCTATTCCAAATGTCCGACAGATAATTTTCTGTCATGATCTGGTTGGTTTTTGTCCCAGGCATGGTGTTTTCCGACAGAACCAGACAGAATTTTGACCGGAATCCATCAGGTTTTGTTTGGCTTTGTCTGGCATTCCAGTCTGTGCAGGATTTGGTCAGTTTTTGTCCCAGGCATGATGATTTCGGACGGAACCAGACAGAATTTTGATCGGAATCTGTTGGAATCCATCGAACATTTTGATAGGGATCTTTCAGGAGCCATTCGAAATTGTATATCTCGAAGATATCTTTACTAAGAAACCTAAAAGAATATCATTTAAGAATATTTTCCAAGATATCTCGAAGATATATCTCGCATGGGAAAATTTAATATATTTTATATATAATTTGAAAAATTTGAATATTAAATCAAATAAAATAAGATGATTTTTCATTTTCTTGGGGTCAATTCCGAACATGTGATTACATGGAAAAAAATTATTTTGTTGAAATTTGATCAACAAAAGAACGTTGTTTTCCCCACAAAATTTTTGCTGTTTCAACCAAATTCTTTTGTTGAGATGATGAAAATTTTTGTGTTATTATTCCAACGAAAGGATTTAGTCGACAAAACACAAATTTGGTGAAAAACAAGAAAGCTTTTCTCGGGATAACAACATTCTTTTATTGATTACATTTCAACAAAATAATTCTTTTCAGTGTAACTTCAGAGTTAACGTATGCGGTGTTTACAACATTTTTGTAATTGAATTTGCAATGATATGACATCTATATTGAACCATTTGTAAGTCACTACGAGCATTCGGAATTCATTCCAAACGCACACGCTCCCTCAGAGTATGTACCTAACCGTAATAAATGTAATCGCAATCTAATAAAAATATTCAACACGTTTATCAATCGAAAATGTGTTAATATTTTTCCCCTTCTATGTGACTTCCTCAACTGAAACACCTGTTCAATGAAACAACGGTCCGTTATAGAACAATTATTATCTCATTTGAGTACATGCTAGTAACGTCGGTAAGTGTCATATAATTGATCAGCAAAAGATAGAATCATAAGATGAAAAAATAGGCGGGATACCGATTCCTGGTATCCCCTTAATGATTCTCAGAATATATTCCGTGTTGAGATGAAATTCGATGAATAATAATCAAATTAATATTATTTTCATGAAATGGATCTGATATTGAGGAAGGACTTTGCTCTGAGAATAATTTGACTAAATTTTTATGGAATTCTTTCACCAGGAGCATTTGTTCTTTGATTTTAATTTGGATTGCATGAACAAATATATATTTTTATTTCTGTTTGTTTTGCGTTCTATAAAAATTTTCAAAGAATTTTCAGGCAAGATTAATCTTGTGGCTGGGTTCTATTGCTTCTGAAGAAGACTCCCCTAAGAATTCTTGTGGAATATTCTCAAAATTCTTTAAGAATTTTTCTGGGTATTTTTGGAATTCTTTCGGGTAAGGGAAAATAATCCCCCCAGCAGTGGCGTGACGGAGATTCTGGGGGCTCTACTGCAAGTGCTAGAGACGGGGAAACCCTTTATGGGACTCAAAAATAATTTGTGGGATTAAATTCATGTCCTGTCAGATCTAACCAGATCCAATCGAATTTGATGTCGGGTTCGATCAAATCCTGTTAGGTCTGGCCAGATCTAGAAGGATCCTTTGGTATTCTCACTTCACCCACCCCACAGTGGGCCGAAATCCACAAAAAGTGCTCAAAACTATAAGGCGTCGTCTGATTCATGCATTGTTCTGGACTAAGGGGTTTTGGGGATCGCTGATTACGAATCTGTAGTCAGATTTTCCGAATTCAAGATGGCGGACGAAAATGTCAAAATCATTCCGATTTGCCCAAAACTCATTCCGGAAGAGTTTTTTGGATCGCTGATTACGAATCTGCAGTCAGATTTCCAGAATTCAAGATGGCGGATCCAATATGGCGGACGGAAATGTCAAAATCACTCCGATTTGCCTGAAACTCGTCCTGGAAGAGGTTTTTTTGGATCGCTGATTACGAATTCGCAGTCAGATTTTCAGAATTCAAGATGGCAAATTCAATATGACGGACATAAATGTCAAAATGATTTCGATTTGCCTGAAACCCGTTTCCGGACAGTTTTTGGAAGCCACCGAATACGAGTCTGGATTCAGATTTTTCTTCAAAATCTTTAGCTAAATTATATATGATGCCAATGATACATTAGTTTTGATCTTTCAATTTACTCACGTGTTTTACCGCGTGAAGATTGTAAATCGGCTTTGAAAACACTTGTTTTCATTTTTAAATTTATTTATTCATTCTTTTCTTATTTTCTTTTTTAACATTTTTTTCAAGGTTTTTATTCTTCATTTCTTGTATTATTTCATACAAATTTTTCTTCATATTCAATGTTCGAATGTTCCTTGGCCAACTGTATCTGCGGATCTTGTAGAAGTGCAAGGACTTCTGGCGAAAAAGATTGATTCTTTTTTTGGGGCAATCTCCGTAAAGAGGAAATCCACGGATCTGATGATATCAGTAGCATGTGTAAAAGGTCTAGATTGGTTAAAAGTCTTGAAGATTTTCTTGTATTATGTTCTTTATAATATTTGCAATCTTTGTTCCGAGCCTCTTGGGCTTCCTCGGATAATCCACCAATTGGTGAATTTCCACTGCAAATTTAAAAATATTTATGTTAATTTTGATACAAAAGTTTGTAAGCTATTGACAAAACATATTTTGTTTATTGAATTTCCCATACTTCTATCAAAATTCAAACACAATATTATTTTAAAGTGCTTTTCATACAAAATTTGATTTGAATTCTCATAAAATCTGTAGTGAACTTCAAACACAAATATGTGTGTTAATTCTCCCAAATTTTGTGTATTCAATTCACAAACTTTTTCAACAGTGTATACCGGAGAACTAATAATCTTACAGATACTGTGTCATAAAAATTAACATACCACTCGTTGCGCAGGTCTGCGCAGCATAAATAAAAGTGATTTGCAAGTAGGAATCATCTAAGAACACATTGCAAAAACCTCCCAGAGAAAGTTTTTTGAAGTATTTGAGAAAATCGTCAATGAAATATCGAAATCGATGATTTCATTCGTACGCACAACTCAAAAACGCAATGTTCCATCCTAACACTCATGTCCCCTGGACAATATTTATTATTTTTATATTGAAACAACATGTAAACTTCCACAAAATGCTTAGATATCAAAATCATGAGGGCTTGCAAGCGTTAATTACTTCGAAAACTCTTGTATTATTTTTCGGGAATTTTTAGAATTTCACAGTAATTTCTGTATCTTACGTAACAAATATCTCACAAACTAACTCGCCTTCAGACACAGCGTTACATACCTTCATACTACTAATGTATTGGAGTAAGGAAATACCAACATTCTTGAATTTTAGAGTATTTCAGAAAAGGGGGTTTTGAGCACTTTTTGTGGATTTCGGCCCAGTGTGCACCCTGCGGAAAATGCAAGGCAAATCCGGACAAAAAATAGTAGTCAGGCTTTGAACGGTTTTTCTCCCAGGAAATTCGGTCCGGAATCAACAAATTGGGATATCTCGTGGTGGAAAGTTAGTCAGTTTTTGACTGGATTTCCTGGGGCAAGAAACGTTCAAAGCCTCACAACTATTAGGACCTTGAATAAGTTCTCGCTGTTCAATCACAGATGGCACTAACAGTACTCCGTGCTTGAAATTTCGAATGGTAACGCACTTGCAAGGAAGTACTGTATCTAACCTGAAATCGCAGTGTATGATAGTTCACTTTAGTGTAAACAAAGTAATTGTTTATTAGTTTTGAAAATGTCTACTTTCGTGCCAACTAAAGTGTATTTGCGGGGGATTTTATTGCATTACTTTATTCCAAAGAAATCTGCAGCTGAAGCACATAGAATTCTTGTTGAGACTTATGGTGACGATGCTCTGTCGGATACGACATGCAGAGACTGATTTCGACGCTTCGAAAATAATGATTTTCAACTTGAGGATAAAGAACGTTCTGGCGCACCAAAAAATTTGAAGACAGAGGATTGGAGGAATTCCTCGATGAAGACCGATCTCAGACGCTAGCAGAACAACAATGACAAGTTGATGAGTCAACTGTTTTAAAACGTTTAAAAATGTTAGGAATGACCCAGAAGCAAGGACGTTGGGTGCCGTATAAATTGAAGCCAAGGGACATCGAACGGCATTTTGTCACGTGAACTAATTTCTTGTTGGAGAAACCAGCTGTCTAAATTCATGCTCAGTAGGACCAGTAGGAATTTGGTTACATGGTCGAACCATGTCAGGTAGGAGCATGCTGCGATCAACCTATACATGGGATTAGCCCAGTCTACCTAGGCTGAAATACTCTAATATGAGTCCACCTAGAGGTTGGTACCACCCCAGCACGGTTCTCCTAGTTTTAGTATCAACCTGTGACAGACCATGCTTGGTAAGGCTTCAGATAGTTATAGATTTAAATCTTGAAATTCCAGAACAGAACAGAACTTCTGTAATGAAATATCCAGAGTTTTGACACTTTCATCAAATTGCGTCACAGTTTTGTCCCACTGGCATCTCGAGATTTCAATTTATGACATTAATTTGAAGGATATCGTTCCTTCAAATCTCGCAATTGTGCAGATTCCACGATTGGTTATCAGTTTGTAAGGTCGTTTGCATTTACAATACGAGGGTGGGATTGATGTTTCCGGCCTGACCAAGAAAAACAACGTTTTAAGAATTTTTTTTATTTCTCAACATAATCTCCTCCAGCTGATACATTTCTCATAGCGGTGTTCTAGTCTAGTAATGCCATCTCTATAGACTGATTCGTCAAGCTCCTCAAAATACCCATTTACAGCTTCTTCTGATTACTTCTTCATTGTCCGCAAATCTCTTACCGCCAAGCCATTTTTTGAGGTTAGGAAACAGATAATAGTCACTCGGGGCTAGGTCTGGAGAGTAGGGAGGGTGCGGCATTAATTCAAACTTCAAATCGTTGATTTTAGCCATCGCAACGATTGACGTGTGCGCTGGTGCGTTATCGTGATGAAACAAGATTTTTTTCTTCGCCAGATGAGGTCGTTTAATTTTCACTTCGTGGCTCAAACGTTGCAATAAGTCTGCGTAGTATTGACCAGTGATAGTTTTACCCTTTTCAAGGTAATCAATGTATATAATACCTCTTGCATCCCAAAAAACAGTAGCCATAACCTTGTTCGCCGAAAAAATTGATTTTGCCTTCTTTGGAGTTGGTTCCCCTGGTCCAATCCACTGTTTAGACTGTTCTTTGGTTTCAGGAGTGTAGTGGTGGACCTAAGGTTCGTCAACGGTTACGAATCGACGCAAAAATTCGCTTGGATTATTACGGGTTGGCACAACGCCAAATTGGCGTAGAAATGCCTTTCGAACTAATTTTTGGTCGACTGTTAGCAAACGCGGCACCCATCTTGCACAGAGCTTTTCCAGCATACAAATGTTGCGTGCAAAATATTTTCGTAACACGTTCAGTATGATATCCACAGGTCTCAGCTATCTCTACGAACTTTTAACGGCGATCTTCTAAGTACTATTTAAGGGATTTTTTCTGATCATATCTGAGTTGTGCCCTCATCAGTAGCGTCCTGAGCGAGGCTCATCAGAGGTGCCCATATCGACCTTTAAACTCGAAACCCACTGCTTAACGGTTGGAATATGATGGGAGTGGATGTCCTCGGTGTTGAGTCCATCTCTCTTTGATTTCTCTTTGATGTGTTAACCCTTCAAATAAAAGCATTTTGATGACAGATTGATTTTTCATCATTTTACGAAAAACACAGAGGTAAGGCTGCCTTGGCCAGCGTGCTCTCAAACGCAAAACTCAAGGATCGTGGATCAAACCAGCTACAAGCTATCTAAGGATGGTATCATAGGAACGCCACCTCAAGGTAGGCCCCAGAAAAGCTTAGCCTTCGTCAGCTGGAACTACAACCACCTTTACACTTATATTTAAGATATTGTTTTATACTGTTCGACGACCACAAACCCACTGGCGCATATTCAAAAGCAAAGATGTTGATTATTAACTTATATTAGTGCTCTGAAATGAGTCAAGTTTGAGTTGTTACAATTGGAATGAGGTTAAATCCAAATGGAACTAAGTTGGACCTACGGATTGCCGTCGCTGATATGAAATAATCATGAACAGTTGCAACTAGTTGATCCCATGTTGGCTGTTGGGTCAACCATCGGGTCGTAACCAGCACCAGCTGTTCGGTTGGTCCAACTGAACCACATTCGGTCCAGCTGACCGTTGACCTTTGTTGGACTTTACTGGGTCTTTTTTCAAATATGGTACTACCAATCGGCAGAAAAGGTGCTATTTTTTGCACCAGCATCGGCTGGCGACAGAAAATGGATACAGTATGATAATCCAGCGAAGCCAACATCATTTACATTTTATTGCTTGAATCAATTTTCGCCAACACCCGCAGTTCATTCGGCCAAATTATTTTTGTGCATTTATTCCTGATGCCTGTTCAACATTTCCAGGCCTTTTCCGTGCGCAGAGTATAGGAAACGTGACCAACTTAAATACAAGATGGAATAATTTTTCAACAGCGGGGAATTTGTTACTTTACACAACCGCGGTCGGTTGGTCATCGCCTGTAATGCCAATATCAGAAAGTCCGACTTTGACTGGTAGATCGCAATGACGAATCCACTTTAAGCATTGTGACTGAGTGGAGGATCTATCAATGACAATGCACGGTATGGTGGTGGATAACCAGGGCCAAAAAAGCAACAGCAGCAACGTCGATAATTCCGCTTGTATCTGCGTTAGTTTTCGATGATATTTGTTACCCACCACGAGTACCATCTCTTCGTAGCGATTTTGTCAATCACCGGGCGAGGTATCATAATCAGGCCATCTGAAATTGCAAATGATTGTACAAGGCGTTGGGGAGTTTATTGGTGCTGTTTCAACGCGGGTATATTAACTTCGCCTTGTGCAGGATCTGTACTATCTTACCAAGTTATTGCTACATTTATGATTTTCCTGATATTAAGCGTGGGATTGCTATTTATAATTCTTATCACTGTATCTGATGATGCAACAGATTGAACGAGACCACTAGGTGAGCGCGTTTTAATACTCAAAAGAGAATGCATCATAGAATCAATTGACTAATATATCGTTTTTTTCTCTTTATCCTCAATCAGCAGTTATATCTGAATCTGATCATTTTCTGAGGGACTGACCTATAAGATAAAGATAATTATGGCATGATTAAACGGCTTGGTGACTGTTGTTATGGTTTCAACGGAGTGAGACAAATCCGTGTGGAGCAAGAATTATCGACTAAGGCGTGTACGTGAGCAAAGAAACTCCGCCAGAATCCATCGCATTTTTGTATGAGTGATTACGATAGAGCGGGAGAAAGAGGATTGATCATCAGTTTCGGCCTATTCGCTGGACACACTAATTGTGTGGGATATTTGCGATGGTATGGTATATAAGAAGTACATAAATTAATGAGGTTTGATAGTAGCTTCATAATTACATTCCCACTGAAGTAAGTAGAAAGGAAGGAAGGAGAGTTCTACCCAAGATTCATCACTGGCATTAATGTCCTCCCACCACCATATTTTGGATTATAGCTCACCAACCCCTGACCAGCAATCCAATACACTTCATAACGGTGCCTAATTTAGTAATACCACTTACTATACAATCATATACTTTAGCAGGCACTGATTCAATAAGCTCCTCAAAATACTGATTTACAGTACTGACTAAGTTCGTTGCTTCCAAACTTTAACATCGAGCCATTTTTGAGGTGAGGTTTTGAGGTTAGGTCATCAGGGGGCTAAATCTGAAGAATAGGAGAATGCATCAATTGAACCTCCACACTCCGTGAATGCTGGCCTGCGCAATGATTACACAGAAATGCGCGCGTTATCGTGATGAAATGCATTTTTTCTCGCCAAATGAGGTCGTTTATTCTCAAGGAGTAGATCAGGAGGGATTTATTCTGCACCTCCTTCAAACTTTGCAATGACTCTGCGTAGTATTACCAGGTGTAAAAGTGTGAAACCGGAATTTCCTATAAATGGCACTAGCCATCAGTTTAGGGAACCCTCAAGACCACTTCTTAGCATCACTCATCCCCTAACAGCTGATGAAGATTTCCAACACAAAACAATAGGAACTTGGTACACCCGTAATTGTTTCAAGTGACCTTGAACATGTCGAGTTTGTGCTCTTAACTGGCTCCATGGCTGAGGAGTTATTCGCACTAACTTTCGTGAATGTGGAGTTGGCATATCAAATGCTGGCATTGCACAGAGTGACAGTTCCAGTAGCATTCACCATATGCTATAGTTCTTGATAATTCTCTGAACACAAGTTCTATCTATATTACCTAGAAAATTTAATTTTGAAAAATGGAATGCCAAGTTCTGTTAATGATATGATAGCATCTCCAATCACAGAGGTTGTTCATCAGAACTGAGAGTTCTGGGATTGTGGAGCATATGGAAAGTGAGAAAATGGTGAGTTCCAATCATTAAAAGCGGTATAAGGAAATTTTTTCCAATATTTATGGAATATATGCTGGATTCTATGACAAATCCATAGTAATGGTAAGTGATATTGAAGGAGCGATCAATATCTCCGTAAGTTCTGAATGGCGTACACACGGAGGAGTTGAATGTAGAGTTCTAACATCAACAATGGTGAACTGCTTTTGCTTCAGCATAAGCCGAGTTCGAGGATACGCGAGGAGACGAAATACTTTTTGATGTTGTAGAATCGAGTTTTGATACAGGAGAGCAATGATACAGCTTCTGACGGGGACTTCTGACACCTGACAGCAGCCCGTCCGGCGGTACCCGTCCACTCTCTGTCTAAGCCGGGGTTCTGACCAGCATTGCATAGACGATCGACCACGAGATGGCCTGACAGTTCCGACCAGCATTGTCTCGATCAATTGTTTCGCCCAGATTGTACGGACTGAACGGTTCTGGCCGTACTTGGCTGACTTTGCGAGCTCGACCAGCATTTGCCCGATGGGAAGCCGACACCGCCTCGCCTCCCGAGTGGTGTTCAGCCAGCATTGCGCGCGGACTGGAACAGTCTCACCAGCGGTGCCCGGTTTCGAGTAGCTTGCCAGCACGAAATCCGAAGGGTCCGCAGCGAGATCAAGAATTCGAAGAGCCTGACAGCACGCATGGAACGATATTCAACAAAATACCGCGAATCAGATTTTGATCGCATTGTTCGACGATACCGTTACTGCACAGATCAGCACTGACCAGCCAGACGGAATTCGAATGAGTTCGAACAGCGGTGCCGATTTCGAGTAGTTCTGGCCAGCATTGCACGAACGAAGAGTTTCGTACAGCATTGCAGGAGGCCCGAAGAGTCTCTGGAGCAGCATTGCACGGAATTCGATATTCTGGCCAGCATTGCATGGAGTCTAACGCAGCACGCCCTCGAAATTGATGCGCAATGCTGGTCGGAACTATTCGACTTCATGCAATGCCTGGCTAGAACTACTTGGAATCGAGGCAATGCTGGTCAGGACTATTCGAATTCCGCGCACGTTGACCAGGACTCTTCGGAATCTGGGCGCATGGTGTGCAGTAAGAACCTCTTCAGATTCCAAAGCAACGCTGGGCCAGAACTACTTCAGAAATCGAGGTGTAAAATGCTGGTCAGAACTATTCGCTGGAATTCCTCGCAATACGCTGGCTATTAGAACTACTTTCCGGAACCATCCAGGCGATGCCTTGTCAGAACTATTCGAAGTCTGTGCAATGCTGGCCCGAAACTACTTAAAATCGAGGCAATGCAACAATAGAACTACATTCGAATTCCGCGCAATGCTGGCTAGAACCACTCCGGAATCGAGGCGCAATGCTGGCTCAACCATTCAATTCTGTAGTAAATGCTGGGCCAGAACTACTGTTAGAAATCGAGGCAATGCTGGTCGTAGAACCTATTCGAATTCCCGCAAAACTCGGCCAGAATCTATCTGAGTTTCGTGCAATGCTATCCAGAACCTTCGAATTTCGCGCGCACGTTGCTGTGCAGAACTTTTCGGATTCCGAGCAATGCTGGCCAGAACTACTTCTGATAAATCGAGGCAATGCTGGTCAGAACTTTCCGGTTGAATTCCACATGGCAATACCGCTGTGGGCCAGAACTACTGGAAATCGAGGCAATGCTGGTCAGAATCCATCCGAATTCCATGCAATGCTGGCAAACTATCCGAAACCGTGCAATGCTGTTCAGAACTTCTTCGAATTCGGTGCAATGCTGGCCAGAACTATCTGAATTCTGTGCAATGCTATCCAGAAACTTCTTCGATCTCCACGCTACGCTGGTCGTGAACTATCCGAATTCCATGCAATGCTGGCCAGAACTACTGAAATCGAGGTAAATGCGGTCAGAAACTATCTGAATTCCGTGCAATCCTGGCCAGAACTTCCTGTTATTTCGGGCCAATGCTGGGTCAGAACTATCCGAATTCCATGCAATGCTTACCAGAATTATCTTTGAATTCCAGCAATGCTGGCCGGAACTTTCCGAAATCGTCTCAATGTATGTGGGCAGAAACTCCGAATTTCCCGTGCAATCCTGTGCAGAAGTCTCGAATTCCGTAGATTGCCGCCAGAACTTCCTGCTTTTCTTTTCAGCCGGGTCAATGCTGGTCAGAACCATCCGAATTCCAAGTGCAACGCTGGCCAGAACCATTCGAATTCCGTGCAATGCTGGGCAGAACTAGTCGTGATCGAGACAATGCTGGCTGTGGAAATATCTTCGAACCCCGTCCAATGCTGGTCAGAATCATTCGAATCCCTATGCAAATGCTGGTCAGAACCCCAGCGCGTTTGTATTACAGATCGGACGGGTAACCCAGACAGGCTGTCAGGTAATCGAAGTCCCTCTCCCTGTCCAAGCTGTATCAATTGTTCTCCTGTATCGAAACTCCTGATTCTCAACATCGTGCATTTCGTCTCCCCCCGCGTCATCTCCAAACTCGGCTTATCATGAAAGCAAAAACGAATTCACCCATTGTTGATGTTAGAACTCTGCATTCCCAACCTCCGTGTGTACGCCATCCGCAGAACTTGGAGATATTTGATCGTGCTCTCTTCGATATCCCCTTGCAATGCTATGTGATTTCGGTCATAGAATCCAGCATATCATTTCCATAAATATTGAAAAAATTTCATATATCGCTTTAATGATTGAACTCTCCATTTCACTTCCCCGCATGCTGAAAATCCCAGAACTCTCGAGTCCTGGATCGTTCCAAACCTCCTCATCGTTGGAATGCTCCTAACATCATTGTAGAACTTGGCACGATTCCATTTTTTCAAATCAAATTTTTCTGAGTAATATGAATAGATTTATTGTTCGAAATTATTGCAAGAACTATAGAACTATGGTGAATGCTACTGAACTGTCACTCTGTCGTGCATGCCAGCATTTGATATGCCAACTTCAACTTCATTCACCTAACTTTCTCTAGACATGGATGTCCGACATAGGCTTGGGGATTCGAATCCTAATCATGAGCACAGGGACGTGGGATCAATCCGCCTTCCTCCTCAAAACGGTAATGCCGTGAAAGGGGAAATGGCGGTATGGTGCTGTCAACCAAAAGCTTATCCCGAAAGCGGCTGCCACCGTAATAGGGGAGAAATGACGGTTGATGAGTCAGGGGAATCATCAGTACTCTCAGCCGCGTAGGTTAGGTTGGAAGTACGCTTCCCCTGTCCAATTGGCCACTTGCAGCGTAAAGAGACCGGGTTAACAAAACTGGCGAAAAAAAAGAAGTTTTGTGCCGTACAAACTACGATCTGCGGACAGCATTGGTTTTTGTTATCATTTGAAGAAAACTGCTGCAGAATCACATCGAATGCTTGTCGAAGTATACGGTGGGAAATGCCTTTGGTAAAAACACAGCGCTTCGATTGGTTCGTTAACAAATTTAAAGTGGTGATCTTGTCATGAGAGACCAAGAGCGTGGAAATCACCGAAAAAGTTCGCAGACAACGAACTACCAGGCGTAGAAATATGCGAAAACCGGAATTGTTTTGTAAAATCACACGCTTGTTGTTTGACAATGATAAAAATATTTTATTCGAAATAATCTCCATTGCTGTTTATAAGCAATTTTTCCTGACCTTTCCGGCAGTTTATGACTGCCACGCCAAAAACAGTTCCTCTTTGAAGTGAACCACAGTTATCGAGCCATTCTCCCGCATTTTCATACGAATTGAAGCTGTTAAGCGAGAGCGTGTCCCCATTGATGCAAATAGATACAATCGGACGGGGCCAAGTCTGGAGAGAATAAGCCGCAGTGCGGTAGCATCTCCAACTGAACGCCTCGATCGTTTCCTTGACCCGTTTGCAGGGTGTCATGGGTATTATCGTGTGAGCAAGCATGACTGTGTTGCCTTTCCATATTCCTGGTCGTTTTCACGCAATGCGATTCAAATCAATCATTTGTTGTTGCGACGATCAGTGTTGATATCGGCTTCCGCTTCCAGGTTTTAGCAGCTCATAATAGATTAGACCCTTTCTGATCCCACCAACACAGGGCATTGTTTTCTTTGAAAACGGTTTGGTCTTGCAGTAGATGTGTCGTGATGATTTGCCTGATTCACCGGTCATGATTTCCGACGGTTAGGGACTTCGAAATATATCCATTTTTCATCACCTGTCAGCTAAATTAGATGGAGAAATGAGTTTCTTTTCGTATCCCGTCGAACAGCATTTCACAAGTGATTTCGATTTCCTTGCTGTCTTTCATTCAGTTCACGCGAACCCATTTTCTCATCCTCCGAATCTTTTCGACATCGCTTTCTGTAAACAAATGGAGACGGCTTTCTGTGTCACATCCAGTTGATCCGCGAGTTCCTTTGTTGAATTTGAGTATCATCTCGGATCAAATAAGGCTTGTAATTCGTCGTCTGCGAACTCCCATACTTGGCTCCATCCGATTATCATCTATTAGCGTCAATGGACATGCTCGCTGAACAACGCTCCAATTCAGTATGAAAATGCAGGAAGAATGGCTCGGGATAACTGGTTCGCTTCTAAAGAGGAACTATTCCTCTGCCGTCGCATTCATAAACTGCCGGAAAGGTGAGAAAAATGTATAAACATCAATGGAGATTATTTCGAATAAAATTATAAAAAATCCTGCTCTCATACTCCCATACACCTGGTAGACAACAGTCAAAGCAGTGGATTGGACTGGTGAACCAATCCCAAAAAGAAAACAATTTGGCTATGTTTTTGGGATGCAAGAGGAATATCTTCATTGATTACCTTGAAAAGGAGACTATCACCGCTTGGATACTACGCAGAGTTATTAAGCAAAGTTTGAAGACCCCATTTGGCAAAGAAAAAATTTTGTTTCATCACGATAACGCGCCCGCGCATTCATCAATCATCGTACAAGCTGAATTCATAATTTTTTATTCGAGGTTACAAATTCGGGCTTACTGACATTCCAGCATGTACTGCATGTAGTCTTTCGGGCTGAAACTTAGGGCTCACGATACTCTACCTTGGCGCATCAGTTACTTCACTTCGAGTAAAACAGATTCCCAAGATTGGACAACAGCGACCCTGGAGTGCTTGGGAGATAGTTGTTTCCGCCTGCTGTTCCTCCTCTATCTTGGGCAGTATGTCCACTCCTGTTGGAAAAAATCTATTGAATTCATTTATTATAATCCATTTCCTGATTGAAAGAATCTATTCATTCTCTGACACAACAATGTGAATTGAATTCCAGCCGGCAATTTGTCAATGTTCAATAAACTTTTTTGAATGAAATCATATACTTCAAAAATAAAATGATCAGGCAATCGTAGGCCTTTCTCTCTAGGAGTGATGTTACCCCCCAAAAAAACTCGGGCAAACATACGCGAAACCAGAGTAGAAAAAACTGAATGTCTGATATTTCCTCATCAGGTAATCTTACACAACGATCATTTTCCAAAATGGCGGGGAGTTCGATGTCTCCGGAACGGAGCGACGATCACGGTTGGTGCCTTACAGTTAATTGGATCTTATTTATCGACTTCTGATAGAACGTGCCGAAGAAAAACCCTTACGCAGATATTATCAACCGGAGGCATGGCCTTATGCCATTACATTCTCTCAGCGGCTTATATTCCTTCAGGTGAATTCAACTTTTTCGTTATCTATGCTGAAAACGTGAAAAGGTATGTAACCCAAAAAAAATTTACAGGTACTGGCTATTATAGTTTCTGAGCTTGCTGGTTGGATCCTAGTAACCGCGCTACCCGATTTATATGCCAATTCTATTGTTTGTGGGATGTGGTTCTGTTCCTGTCATCGTCACAACTGAAATCTTCAATCAGAGCAGGCCATTGGTCATATTATGAATATCGTAATAGCTGTATCATGGGTCATCGGTTTCCTGGTTGTGAAATTCTTTCCCAAACTGCGTTTCCTTACGTTGGGATGCACGGATGTTTTTTTTTGGTATTTTTTGTGCCATTTGTTTTATCTTACTTTGCTCGTATTGCCCGAGACTATGGCAGGGACCCTGAATCTATTATCGATGAATTGAACGTGGGATCGTGAGAACGGACAATAATTTTAGACGAGAGAGATCACATTAAAGGTAAAACAATAACGTATACTAAAGACGCGACAACCACCGACGTGCACGTGTGACATAGCTGGGTAATTATTATACTTGCTATTATAATGATACTCAACTTTTTTCTAATTTATATTTAATTGTGTGAGGTCATCTCATTCGCCATTAATAATATTAAAATCTCAGAAATCTTTTGGATTCCCATAGAATCGTCGCACGGAGGATTAACTCTTGCGTTGATGAAGCGAGATTATTGGAAAGAATCAAAGTGATTTGAAGATTTTTTCGCTCGATGCGTTGAATCTCACAGAAATTGTTAAACACAAACGAGAGCCGATGAGTGTTCCATATACTCTTGCGCTTGAATTTATGAGATAGAATCAAACTGGCGAGCTTGCGAATATTCCAGGTAGCAGGCTGTTTCAAATAGAAACGAATCGTAAAATCGTATTTTTCTAACTCACGAATCGAATGGAAACAAATTGCTCATCATTTCAATTCCAATTTCAATGGACAACGATTTAGTCAGAATTTTGCAGTACATTGAAATTGTAATTCATAAGGGCAGATTGATGTATCTTGATATAAGTTATTTTGAAAATTTTAATTTCATCATCAAAATCATCATCAGAGATTTTGGATTTAGGTGTATCAGAGAAAGAGGAAAATGAGAGATGCAAACTTGATCGAAAACGTACTGCCTGTCAGTTTCATATAATAAGTACTGAAGTAACGAAAAAAACAACAAATTTCCAGCCGAAACATATCGAAGGTATTTTGTTTGTATAAATAGTAATGATAAATCATATAAAGTCAAGGACGTTATGGGATTCCAGGTCTAAATTAGGAAACTTTAATTTAATTCATAATTTTAATCGTGAAAAAGATACTGAATTTCTTTCAAAACATGCAACCAGAGATCCGGCCTTATTGATCGATATAACGCTCTTTTTGTGACCAACGGAACATCTGTTTTCTCTCAGGATAATAGTGTTCGACCCTTTCATCAATCGTGTAAAAGTTCTCTTTGTAGATAACATTCTTCTATTACATTGTTCGGTTTGAGATCCATTTTATTCGTATTGGCAATCCGGAAATACATATGATAAACAAGAAAATCGGAAGAATTATGTAGAAATCTTCCACTGTTTTTGTACAGTAGAAACAGTCATCGCCCATGTCAGACAGTATAAATGCAATCGTAAAATATATTGAATGATCGATATCAATCAAATGACTGCAAATACTGTGTATTTTGGAATATTGGTCTATTTCTTAAGTATTGATTTTTTTCAATATAACATCTCCCTATTCAAGTGAAAAACTAATGATATAACACAATGCAGCACGTACTTATATGCTACATATAAGATCAAACATGAAACATTTCATGATGTATGGAACGTAGACGTACTGAAATATGGAGATATATTTGAAAAAATCATTGTTTCGCAGGTATTTACATAAACTTAGAATAATTAAACATCCTATCAACAAGATTATTTTGGCAATTCACTTAGTTTATAAAATAAGTATTTTTTCAATTGACTGTCAAATTTGTGGACTCTAATTTGAAATATATAATAATCATTAGCATAATCGTAATCGCCGTCTAATCTTTTCCGAACATATTTTATTTCCTATTTTTCTTTTTTTAAATGCGACGGAAAGATAGAGCCTCATCCCCGCTGTCACCCACGTGGGTATCGATCCGGGAGTGATGGCGTTTTCTCTCCTTGGAAGGTTCTTTTGAAATCGGTGGAGGAGGTTCGGCAATGGTAAATGTGTTGTATCTGTTTTCGTTCAGGTAAACTGTAGATCCACAGGTTTTCGTTCTCTTCAAAATACATAATATCGACTGTTAAACACCATGAATTTGTGAACATAATTCAACAAGTATTGTAATAATAATTACATGATTTTAACGGTTTGCCAAGTTACACCATATGGTTGAGGTTTATCGGGGAACGCTATAATCTCTTGCAGATAAGGTCGTTCTTCGTCATCAATTTTAGCAACGGTAGATGCAGTATCCGTCTTTATTCCTCGTCATTATTCTTCGTCTTTCACAGCATCTCGTCATTTTCGCTTTCAATTCCTTCATTCTCTCTACGTTCCGCGTTAGCTCTTTGTTCTTCGGATGATCTGAGCTTTTTCCTTTTTCTCTTCTTCCAATTGTTGTAACAATTCTTCTTGAAGAGCTTGCCTTCTTTGCCTTTCTTCCCTGTTCCGCGAAAGTCATGTAAATCCTCCGCTGCGGTATCCATACCGTTTCTGTAAAAGTACATACATATTCATACCTAGGCAAGAATCGAAACTCATTTTTAATTTTTTGCTTCAATCTACGGTTCGTCTGGTTTCATTATTTGTATAAAAATAAAGAAAGTTACCATTCATTTCACCTAAGCTTGCAGTAATAAGTATCCTGGACTCCGTGTGTGCTTGGTACCATATATAATCTTCGAATAGATTTCTTAGAATCATCTGTCTTCTTTGACTTTCTCTCCCTTTTCACTCACCCTTGCTGGTTTAACTTTCCCCTGAGCTTTGTACTCGCCGCTTGGTTTGGACTTCTCGGCTGTGGATAAGATATCTCGTGATGTGATCTCGGTCGCAGGGATCGAGCTCCAGGGGGCTCTGAACACGTCAAACACACAGAAATTGGAGTGAAATTGAAGGAGTGGATGCGTGAATAATATATTGAAATACAATAACAGGGGTATATGAACTTTTCCCGAATCCCAGGACGATTCCAGGAATTTCCCAGGACATTTATAACAAGAAAAATTTCATGGAGATTATTTAATAAATAATGGAATTATGTGAGTCCTGTAAATAAGCTCTGACATACATTTGCTCTTAATCATTCAGCATATATTTAAGTTAGGCTTTTCAGAGAAGATAGATAGGACATTGGTAAAAATGTTGATAATTCCATCACATTCATTGGAATTTCACTGCAAAATCACCGTCAGCTACTTTCGGGAAAATGTCGAGGAATTCAAGGATGTGGAGGATCCATACTACTGTGTCCAGGAAAAATACATATCCCCCGATATGAATGCACGGCGCCATTTCTCCAATCTTCGAAAACAGCTGTCAATGTCGGTTTCTGATGGCATCCAGCTCTCTTCGATTCGGCTTGATCTCCTCTATCGACTCAAAACGGTATCCCCTGAAGCGGTTTTTTGAGTGCGCACCGTTCAAAGGAAAGAAAATTTCACGGCAATCAATATTCTGACAAGAGAGATAACGAGCTCCATGGATTTGGATTCTTCAGGTTCATGCTATGGCAAGGAAAGTTGTTACCGGGCGCCTGGATCAACTGTTCTGAAATGTCGACTGGCCCTTCACTCGCATACCGCATTATTAATTTCTTCACTGTCTTTAATGCTCTATCTGATATATTATCTTGTCGTAGTTGTGAACGCCCTCAGATAAAATTTTTTGACCTTTCATATAATATATATGTATATATGTAACCAAGTATATACACAGTATTCGTATCTACAAATATCCATATATTCATTCAATATATATCTATATATTCATTTCAATTATAATAAAAATTGATATTTCCATCAAAGATTTATCCTTCTTCAAATAAGGAATGCGCTAAATCGAGAATAGGAAGAATTCAATGTTATATGTAAGAAGTGCATGCATGAAGAAATCATTCTTCTGTATCGATACTCCGTGAAGAACAGAACAATGTATGCATACGCTGTGTGCATACACGCACGTACGTAGGGTCGAGGCCGTAAAGCAATCGATATGAGAGCGGCAGAATTAGATGTTGCACGAACCCATCCCGTGGTTTTGGTCAGTGGAGCAACATGACGGAAATGGCCTATTTTTTGGTTTAGCAATATACGACCCTGAAATGGCCGAAAATATGCAGAACGAGCCAAAGCGCGGCGAATAAGCGCTGGGGCCAGATAGACTAAGGAGAACAGGATACCCCTGTGCGGAAGCTCTCTTGAGGAATTGAATTGAGGCGACGAGATAGCCTTCCTACTATCGCCAACTACATAGGAGAGTCTGGAACAGCTTCGTAGACGGAACAAGATATGCCAAGAGGAACTACTTAAATGGTTCGCCCGTGAGGCGGTTTCTACTATGTTGGTTGGCATTGGAGGTAAACTTGGAATTGGAGGCTGATAACATGTTCGTTACTGGGCATAGGACACCATCATCCTGGTGGCGTAGCCAGTGGGCATAACTCCAGCTTCTGATATTAATCCGAGCCAGTTCTCGGCGCGGATTGGCAATGTAGACATGACTCCTGACGTATGGTATAACATCGATGTACGTCCAGCACGGTATAGGACGCACTGCGGGACGGATTAATCTGAGACTCGCGATTGGGGGTTACGACATCAGGGGCCACCCAGGCCAGATAGAAATCCGTGTTACCAGCTGGTTGGTCGACACGACTGTGGGATCAGTTAGCATCCGTAGGCTCACTGATCGAGACGTCAATATCACGAGGATGCCAGCCGTTGGGGCTGGGGATGCCCATTATCATCAGGCGTAATTGGGGAGAGAAGAACGATGGATACCATCGTTATAAGCCAACAAGGGTGTGCGCTGTAATGAACGCACGGGACTTCGTGCACAAGGTATGGGATTATCAAGGGCGGTAGCGAAGAAGGCATTTCAGTACCAGTATATGATCAGTACGTCCTTCGGCCCTCTTGGTTTAGATGTGCAGACGAGCCTTGGAAAGTGCAAAGTCAAAAACTTGATTGTCACTTCTGCGCTCTCAGAAGTGAATATGACTAACATGGAGTCAGATAGTTGCAGGTCTGTTGCAGATCATGAGCGCAGATCAACTGTCGGCTCTTTCACCGGCACGAGGCTTGATGTAAAGGAACGTCCTCAAGCGACACATCAAACTTATCAAGGAACGAGAAGAGTTGATCTGCGCTGAAAGATGTCGGGGGAGCGGGCAGAGTCAGCGGTCGGTACCACCCCGGGAGGGTAAGCTCATTGACGGAGCTGGCGCCAAATTACTGACGTCGACTGTCGAAGTCCGGTGGCACACGAAAGACCCTGGAAATGCCGCCGGATGGGCACCAAGCAGACTTGGTATCGGAGCACGAGAAGAGGATGAGATACCAGAAAGATGTATACCCGCCCACTATATCACTACCCTCGACCTTAGGCAAGCTTAACACCAAATCCCCATGGACCTCGTTCTAAAGGAATCACGGCCTTCACGGTCCCTGGCCGGCCTATTCCAGTTCACCCGAATGCCCTATGGTTTGACCAATGCCCCTGTCACCTTCCAACGGCTCATGGACGATCTCCCACAAAATTTTCAAAATTGATGCAAATCAATGAATTTTCAATTTGAAGTGAAAAACTTGGTTTTCAACGAAGAGGAAAAACTTTGCATTGAAAAAATATATATACGGAATATACAAACCTCATTTTTAGCCTTTTATTTTAATTCTTCATCCAGTTGTTCGATTTCTTGTACGTTTTCGACCAGTTTTGAACTGTCCTCATCAGACATTATTATTACACTAACCCGGAAAATAAATTCAATAATAAATTGAAATCGAGTGAATGCAACCTTTCACATTCGATCCTCATATTCAGCAGGTAAACGACGTAGAGTCATGAGAAATTTCTCAAGTTGCGAGCTGATGGATAAATCGCTGTATCTTCGAACCAATAGTCCAAGTGATCTGAAATCCTTCCAAAGTTTGTCCGCGCACTAGCGAACAACTTGTCGCTGGAAGTTTTTCGTAGCTCATACTTCCCGCCACACTTTTCGATGCAAAGTTTTCTTGCACCTTACAGCAAAGTCTCGGAATGTAAGATCATTCAAATTTGATGAACAATCGATCCATAATCGATATAATATTATACGGCATCAATGACCAATGATAAGATACCTCGCGCGTTATTAAATCATTCGATAACACAGGCCTACAAATTGGGCCAGAACTTTGTTTGGTGCAACAACTGTATCATACTCTCTTCCGAAGTATTTTGGCGCGCTGAATCCGAATCTGGCTTCAAAATTGCATTTATTACGTGTGGTTTTTTTGAGATATTTTAACGTCGTGTGAAAAACACCGTTTTTTCGACATATCGAGATTACGTGACGTCAGAATGCAATTTTCCTCCTTTCTCATGAAACTAGATGCACCTACAAAATATAATCCCATCCTTCCGAATGTTACCTTTGCCTGAATATCTTTTTTGAGCCAGATACGACAATTTGAAATTTGTGTGTTCGCGGATTTAGTGAATAGGTGAAATAACACAATTTTCAAACTGCTCGTATCTCAGAGAAAAAGATATTTGAACAAACCTAATCGCATTTGGAAGAGAATGACTCATATTTTGTAGATAATTTGAAGAATAATTTGATAAAATGTTCTGTAAAGTGTGGAATAATTGAATAAAACGTTTCAAAATCGTGCATTTCCATTTATTTTACACCTGCGATTTCTTGAAAACTACACGCAACATTAAAAATAAGTATATTTCCAGAGTCAGGTATCGAATAAATATACTCAAAATCTGCTTCAGTTTTAGTGGCACCCCCAAAATCATTGTAGACCTGTGTAATTCGGTAACAAAACTTCCAAACAAAACCGACAGATGTCGGAGTCGCATGTGATTCAAAAAATAAACATTCCACAATATAAATATGGGTAAAATCAATGTAAATTGAACTTGAGAACATCTTCGCTCTTGCGAATTAGATTCGCAGTATTACTTGCACGACGTCAAATAAGAAGGCGTTTACCTCATAGTTTCTTCTTCAGCAGAATCCTTTCGACTTCCCCTCATTGCAAGCGAAACATACAGGTGGATTCTTAGTAAAGCGCAGCTGCATGCTCATACCTGAGGTACGGTTACCGTGCTTATTGCAAAGCGACGCATACCGTATTTTACGTATGTAGTTCATAGAAATAGATGGAGATTTTCCTAAGTTTCCAATATCAATGTATATGCGAGCAATTAGGATAAGTAAATTATTTGTGAATTTCTATTTGATTATAGATCTCGAAATCAAAGAGAGATACGTAAGGAGGAAGAAGAGATATTGTATGATACGAGATTTCTATAGTTATGGAAATGAATTCTTCCTCCGATATTACATAGGCTTGTTCATTCCAATTAACCTAAGAAAGGTTCCATATCCTCTCGATCGTTAGATTGTAGGTCATTGAGATTTATTCGGGGGTGATCCGTCAAACGGAGCTCTTATGTTCACGAGAGGAACCATCTGAGAATATAGAAAGTGGAGCGGCATCTAGTCATTTCCTCTGAGGTAAGATACAGAAAAGTGTTGTCTCCCTTTTGAAGATCAATAAGTATCCTTATAGCAAATTAGTTATTATAAAATAAAACATTACAATCTCTGCATTATCATTTTCATTCCTCCATGCTGAATTATATACAATTCGTCGTTGTAATCTTATATACAAATCTAGACTCAAGATTTTTGTTGCATAAATTCACGAATAAAAACTTACGTTCCGTTACTAAGTGTTTAGGATCCCCAAACCTCTGGAATTGTTTCCAGGGCAAGGCAGGCATCTGATTGACATTTTCTTGGAGGCTGGAGACGAATAAATCAATGATATCATGCACGATTATTTTATTGGGTTGCTGAATTAGTTAGGACAGTCATACTTTCTGCATCACTTTCTCATTCCGAGTAGTGTAGTATTGATGGTGTTCATCTCATTCACGTTCACCGTACTTCCATAAACTCAAAGTTCCAGGTTGATGTTGAGAGTTGCATGGATCTATTTGTGTTTTACATAAGTTTGCAAGGGGATGTGGGAGTCGCAGAGTTTCTCATACGACTTTCTGAATAACAATATTATATTATTGAAGCATGATTCCAAAAAGTGAAGTAATTTGTACTCTTCTTATCCAAATGTAACCGTCTCCAAATGATTTGGCAACTCCACTGTGCGTTAAGCATTCATGAAAATTGTGATATACCTTACTTGTTTCAGGTTTGTTCCATTTTTCTTTGATAATTTTTTCCGCCGTCATATCCCTGGTATTGTTTTCATTACGTCTTCCTCAAGTAAGCTGCCATGGCAGCCTGCGAAAGTGGCAATTTCCAATTAGACTGATATACATGCTAGCTTTTTTCCAGCAATATTCCGTCTCCATCTCTGTTCCGGGAAAAATATGAAAAAATCTCCAAACAAAGATTGATAATAAATCAAAATCACGTACGGTTTCCATCTTCTCTGAGATCATCTTCGAATTCTCCCTTGTTCTGTTTTGGCTCTGCTTGGCGCTATTCTTGTGAATCTCTTTGAGGCGCTTACTGACATTTTCCTTGTGTTTTCTACCACCTTCAGAAATTTCTACGCTCGGTTTGTTGTCGGCGATCCAGCACCTTGCAGAAGTCAAGCAAATCTTGCGAGTTTGGGATTTACGCAATCAGCCCTGTAATTTGAAGCTGAAAAGACTCTCAAAATCAATATTAAACCCAAATCATTCACCTGCTGTCTTCGGAATGGCTCTACAATGACTTTCTCAACCCGGTAAATGCATTGTATGTTACAAATTCTTGGCTGAGAATTGATCCTCGGGGTATAAGGAGATGTAAATCCAACCACACAAATCAGAATACAACACGGAGAAGAATGATCATGTTTTGAGAGTTCCAATGTAAAGTCAGCGTTGTGAGAACTGATCTCGACACATTTTTAATCATATTTACATTCAATGGACTTCCCTCAATGAGGATAAAAAAAAAAACACGATTCGATTCCATGATTGGACATAATCTTTATTTTCCATGCATATCCATCAAAAATATGTTAATGAGCAAAAAAATGTAAAAATAACCTGTAAAGTACATCTCAGCGATATCTTCTCTAGTCTTCGAATTCCCGAAATTCCCTTTCCGCACTGCTCGTATCGTCTTCAATGCGATGTAGTTCGAGATTCCATGCCCTATAAATCTTTCTCTTCGGAAATAATGAAATACCAATGAATCGATGGCTTGTTAGCACCATGTTTTATGCCTCTGGGGAGATGAAAACTCTGTTAGATTCTGCTGAAATACTGTGTTACATTGATAAACCTGTAACGTGATCATTGGTCACCCAAACTTTCTGTTCTTCAAATATTTGCCTTCCTCGCTTTTATTTTTCCGCCTTGTGTACTGAATACACAAGTAAGGAACACTTGATTAACCTTGAACAGAGACGACAACGTAGGAACAATTAATGGTAATGACATATATGCACAAAAATACACAATACTTCAAAAAGTGGAATGATTGTGGACTTGTGGACATCACAGACGGGAACTTGTTTTTGTTTTGGCTGCCCAAGATTACCACAGATTGTTCATAACAAGTGTCTACTGTTGGAGGCTGTTCGAATCTGCCGAAAAATCAGGTGAAATTCGTAGATTCATATAGATTCCTCCGCCTGCGGAGGAGCGGAAAACTGCATTTGGGAATTTGTCAATGAATTCAACATTGTCTGCGCGCAAAACCTCGTGATTGAGAGTGATTCTCCTGAGAGTGGAATGCTTGAATGTTGCGTGAAGATTCTGCGTGCACCAGCGCAGTTTCGCTTGAGAGTTGTGCGATGTATCCGAGACAACTGGGACGAGCGAAAATGACTGCAAGTCAAGAACCTGGAGTACGTAATCAGGTGGATAGCATCTTGAGTTCTCCAATGCAGCTTCAGCTGCGGCCTGTAATAATCCCACCGCAACGGAAAACTTGAAAGATGAGACTACCAAACGGTACAATGATGACAAACATGAAATCTGATGGAAATTTCTATCCAATATTTCATGTGAATTTGCAGTTTAAAACGTCTCCTCCAATTGTCTCACAAGACCATCGAAGCTTAAGTACGATGTCATACAACCCGAGACCGTTGACAAGATAGTACAAATTGCAACATTGTTGCAAGTTATAATGAAATCAACTGCTGTCACACCATCGAGAACTCCTGAGGCATTGGGAAACTAGAAGAAACTGTAAACCGAAGGAGCATTTGCATACATATTATGCCACAACACGATAAATCCTTTCTTCCGGAAACCATATCCGATGCCCATGGCCAGAAGAGGAGATGACGCCCAATTTTGAGAGAAGCGTTGGCGTATCATATTATAAGGCCAGGGACAGTCAAAGGATGCGACATTGGAGTGAACACTCACCTCAAGCAAATTTCGAGAGATGTCAAGTCAATTGGACTGTGGATTCAATGGATAACAGCAGTAGCAAAGATAGATTCAACTCATTACAATTCTCAAAATCACGTTGAAGATTCTGAGTGACCTGAAGAAACCAATGCCTGTAGAAAGCGTCGAGTACAGTATATTGCCATACGATTTGTGGTGCATCAAGGATGCCATCGCTGCCAAATTCACTGAGCATTTGAGGTCTTCCAAAAATGTGAGGGGAGTGATTAATATGGGGGCTGGAGAGTTGGGCCCTGGAAAGCGATGAAGGAGTTGTTATCCTTTCTCAGCGCTAACGCCATAACTCAGTCTGCCCTTGCTTCTCCGATAATATCTCATCTGGATGATGAACACTCATTGATATTACCATGCAGTATTACGGAGGCGAGTTAAAGCGTAACTTGGAAACGCATGCACCTGAGTGAGATTACACAGGCCCGCGAAATTTGACTTTTTTTCCCCTCAACACAATAATATCCCTGAAGTTATTTGATCCGCTGAATTCGAATTTACGTAGAATTACTTATCACGTCAGGGTTTTGAGATATTTTCGACCTAAAAATGAAAAAACACTGTTTTTCGACATATTTGGGGTTACGTAGTCGAAGGGTAATTTTTTCAAACATGCACCAAAGTATGTCTCAAATGCGCCTGCTGAGTTTCAGATACCTTTTTTCATTGAGATACGACAGTTTGAAAATTGTGTCTCCACCTATTTATTGAGTACATGAGCGCACAACTTAAAATTGTCGTATCTCAATGAAAAAAAGATATTTCCAGCAACTCAACGGCATTTGGAAGAGGATGACTGATACTTTGAGGTGCATCTATTGGTTTTGTGAAAAATTACCTTCGACTTTACGGAACCTCAAATATGCTAAAAACAGTGTTTTCCACATTTGAAGGTTTGAATATCCCAAATACCTGACGTGATATATACCCTGGAGCCATATGCGGATTCAGCGCACCAAAATGCTTCAGGAAAAATGTTGAATGAATGAAGGGGATTGACTTTGGATTGTATCTCTACATGAAACACCTGAGTAGGCCAGGCATCACAACGATACGCTAAATTTTTTTCGAGCGAAATACGGTAGAAGGGACGTTTATAGCATATCACATAAAATATATATTTATGCAATATGCTACACTCATTATAATCGGGCGCCTACAAATTCTCGCGCCGGGCGGGTAATATCCTTCGAGCCAGCACTGCTGAGATCAAAGATTGTCGTTGCTATGTTCAGACATTATTCCACTAATTCACTCGGAATGTACTGATTGTTGTTCTAATTTTTTCCTCCAGTACAAGTATCGAGTGTCCAGTAATTGTTAATTTCCAGCATTTAAAAAAAGTCACAAATGGCTTCGAAAATGTATCAATGTTCCAGATAACTTCTGCTACATATGTGGAAATTATGTAATGTGAGACAGCAACAAATAATTTCTAAATGTATTGAAGAACTATACGATAGCTATCATAAAATCAACATAAAAACCAAGATAAAACAATGGGCGCCTCATAAAGTGTGTTCGATATGTACGTGAACTTCGGAAATGGTCAAGAGGAGAAAAATATTGGCTTTAGTTTACAGGACTCCAATGATTTGGATGGAACCGCAAAATCATATCAACGATTGTTACTTCTGCTGTTCAAACATAAAGGATTTAATTCTAAAAATAAAGCAGCGATAAGTTATCCTGATATTCGGGTTCTGTGATTTTACCTACGTATAAAGATCCTGGATAGCAAAGAGTTATGCCATCCTGCCCAACCATTTTCATCTGATCCTAGTTTATTTCAAGAGGCTATAATAGAATAATTTCCAGATCCTGACGAGAATATTACGAGGCAACGAAACATCACCATCGTTTTCTCAAAGTGAATTGAACGATTTGACAAGAGATCTTAATCTTCCGAAAGATGCTGCGGAATTACTTCGGTTCCAGATTGAAGGAAAAACATGCTGGATCGTACAACGAACTTTATTGGTATAGAAATAGAGAGAAGGATTTTCTACCGCATTTTGCTCAAGAAAAAATTTAGTGTATTGTTGTGATGCCTACCTACTCAAAATGTTTGATGTAGAATACAATCCAAATGATTGAGACTTTTTATGATTCTTCTGAAACGGAGCCTCAAAGTAGTATTGTTACATAATGGTAATAAATTTGCTTCTTTGCCTATTGACATTCTACTCATTTGAAAGAATGTTGTGAAAATTTGGATTTCGTCCTCAAAAAATAAATTACTCCAATCATAACTGGACTATATGTGGTGATCTCAAATATTAACTATGTTGCTTGGTCAACAAGGAGGGTATACAAAATACCCTGTTTTCTATGTGAATGTGGGATAGTAGAATAGAGCACGACATTGATCCAGAAAGATTGGCCACAGAGAGCATCATTGAACCCTGGAAGTAAAAATGTTGTGGCCACGAAACACTAGTGCCTGGACTGCCCAAAATCTCTGCACCTCCGCTTCATATCAAATTAGGCATTATGAAGCAATTCGTAAAGGCATTGCCTAAAGATAACTTTGTTTCCAATATTATTTATGTGATAAATTCATGATTTATCGGATGCGAAGATAAAAGAAGTGCTTTGCTGGTCCACATAAGGAAATTGAGATGCAAGATCCTGACTTTGAAAAAAACTACAATAAAACCTGGAGAAGCCTGCTTGAAGTCATTTAAGGAAGTCGTACAACATTTTAGGAACAGAAAAAGCCCTGATTATGAAAATATAGTCACTGGTGCATGCTTAACAATTTCAAAACTCCTGGGTTGTAATATGAGTATAAAACTCCATTATTTGCATTCCCATATTGACTTTTTTCCCTGAGAATCTTGGTGCTAAGCCAGTGAAGAGTAAGGGAGAGATTTCATCAAGACCTAAGGTTATGGGAGACCAGATATCAAGGGAAGGTGACGTTAGAATGATGGCTGACTATTGCTGGATGTTAAAGAGAGAGATGAACCGAATCATGAGTACAAACAGAAAGAGATCAAACAGAAGTTTTGAAGAAACTAGAAAAAGATATCATAAGTCCTTTTGATTTATCTAGTATCTCAGGTCTTATTTTGAAACCAGTGCAGCCCCATGTCTGAATTTTATATACAAACGTATATATTTTTCGTTCATACAAATTGTTTAAAAAACTGTAAATATTCATATCTCACATAAAAATGAATCCCGATGTGCTGTAAAAAACTGGCGTTATATTTTAGTTCACACAAATCCTGAATACCTGGAAAGGAAACCATTATTGTTCGAAGGGAGAAAATAAAAACTTATATTCCGCAGGTCTGTGAGATTACACAGGCCTGCGAGGTTTTTCCCTTGGAACTGGTGACCATTTTCCGAAGTAATTTGCTGCGTAGAATCCGAATCCGGAGCCAGAATTGGGCCTATCACGTCAGGATTTTGAGATATCTGAGGGGTAAATACGCCGGTAAAATGCTAGGTTTTTCGCTACTTTTGAGGTTATGTACAGGACGCATAAAATTTTTTTGATCTTTTCTCTCAACTTCATCAATTTGCACTACTCTTGTTTAAAATAGGCTATTGAACGATTTCATGTACGATTTTCTCATAGAAGTTGACCATTCTAGAAGCAGTTGTATAGCCTGTCCCAACAACAGAATGAGTGTTCGCATTATACACTGATCGACAATGAAATTCTCCTTCGATAAATTCTCTTTTCTGATAATTTTCTGCGTAGAATCCAAATCCGGAGTCAGGATTGGGCCCATCATCTTTATTCAGATGTTTGAATTAGGTCCACAGAATGAGTTTTTGATTACTTTGGAATTCATGTACCAATTGCACAAATTTTTAGTCTTTCTTCTAATTGCATCATCCAGTACTACTCCTACTCTTCAAGATAAGCTATTAATCAGTGACCTACAATTTCTCCTTGCAGGTACAGGTATTTAAAGTTGTGAAATATATCCCCAAGATTATAATATTTCTAGGATCTCCTGAGGGTGCTACTTAGGGATGTATGGGGAATGAAAATTCATTTCTAATATGATATTCTTATTCAGCGACCCAAAACTTTTATAGTATTTCACATATTCAAGGAAAATTTCCCTTCAAAAAATGGAAGTTCCCCAAAGGGTTGACAATTCACAGACCTGCAGGAATATGATTTTATTTTCCCTTCGAACAATAATGGTTCCTTTCAGGTATTCCAGATTGTGGAACTAAAATATAACGCCAGTTTTTACAGCATCAGGATTCATTTTTATGTGAATATAGATATTTACAGTTTTTAAACAATTTGTATGAACGAAAAATATATACGTTTTATATAAGAATTCAGACATGGGAGCTGCACTGAACAAACAAGACCTGAGATACTAGATAAATCAAAAGGACTTATGATATCTTTCTAGTTTCTTCAAAACTTCCTGTTTGATCTCTTTCTGTTGTACTCATGATTCAGTTTCATCTCTCTTTAACATCCAGCAATAGTCAGCCATCATTCTAACATCCACCTTCCTTGATATCTGGTCTCCATAACCTTAAGGTCTGATGAGAATCTCTCCCTTGCTCTTCACTGTGGCACCAAGATTCTCGAGGAAAAGTCAATATGGGAATGCAAATAATGGAGTTTATACTCATATTACAACCCAGAGTTTTGAAATTGTTAAGCATATATTGACTATATTTTATAATCAGAGATTTTCTGTTCCCTAAAATGTTACGACTTCCTTAAAATGACTTCCAAGCGAAGCTTCTCGGTTTTATTCATAGTTTTCAAAGTCAGGATCTTGCATCAATTTCCTTTTATGTCTGGACCAACAAAAACGCCTTCTTTATCTTCATCCGATAAATGTAAGATTTATCACATAAATATTTAGAGCAAGACCATCTTTAGGCAATGCCTTTACGGGTGCTTCATAAATGCCTAATTTGATATGAAGCCCAGGCGCAGAATTTTGGAGCAGTCAGCTAGTGTTTCGTGTACAGCATTTTACTTCAGGGTTCAATGATACTCTCTGTGGCCAATCTTTCTCAGATCAATGTCAGTACTCTATTCCTACTATCCCATTCACACTAGAAAACAGGGGGTATTTTGTATACCCTCCTTGTTGACCAAGCAACATAGTTAATATTTGAGATCACCACATATAGTCAGTTGTAGTTGGAGTAATTTATTTTGAGGACGAAATCCAAATTTTCCTGTATTCTTTCAAATGAGTAGAATGTCAATAGGCAAAAAGCAAATTTATTACCATTTTATGTAACAATACTACTTTGAGGCTCCGTTTCCAGAAGAATCTATAAAAGTCTCCAATCATTTGGATTGTATTCTACATCAAACATTTTGAAGTAGGCCAGGCACATCACAGCAATACACTAGAATTTTTTCTTGAGCCAAATACGGTAGAAATCCTTCTCTCTATTTCTATACCAATAAAAGTTCGTTGTACGATCAGCATGTTTTTTCCTTCAATCTGGAACCGAGTAATTCACAGCATCTTTCCGGAAGATTAAGATCTCTTGTCAAATCATTCAATTCACTTTGAAAACAGTGGTGGTGTTTCATTTACTCGTAATATTCATCATCCAGGATCTGAAGTATTCATTATAGCCTCTTGAAATAAACTAGGATCAGATGAAAATGGTTGACAGGATGGCATAACTCTTGCTATCAGGATCTTTATACGTAGGTAAAATCACAGAACGAATATCAGGATAACTTATCGCTGCTTTATTTTAGAAATTAAATCCTTTTATGTTTGAACAGCAGAAGTAACAATCGTTGATATGATTTTGCAGTTCCATCAAATCATTGGAGTCTGTAAGCTAAAGCAATGTTTTTCTCCTCTTGACCATTTCGAAGTTCACGTACACATGTCGAACACATACATGAGGCGCCCATTGTTTGTCTTGCCAGTTTTTATGTTGATTTTGAAATAGCTGTATCGTATAGTTCTTCAATACATTTAGGAAATTATTTGTTGCTGTCTCTTTATTACATAATTTCCACATATGTAGCGAAGTTATCTGGAGCTGTTGATCTACATTTCTCAGAAGCCATTTGTGAAACTTTTTTTTTAAATACACGAAATTCACAACAATTACTGGACACTCGATAGCTTGTACACGGAGGAAAAAATTAGAACAACAATCAGTACATTCGAGTGAATTAGTGGAATAATGTCGTTTCATGGCAACAAACAATCTACGATCTCAGCAGTGCTGGCTCGAAGGAATATTACCGCCCGGCGCAGAGAATTTTGTAGGCGCCCGATTACCAATAGTGTAGCATATTGCATAAATATATATATTTATGTGATATGCTATAAGCGATTTTCTACCGTATTTCGCTCAAGAAAAATTTAGCAATATCGTTTGTGATGCGCCTGGCCTACTCAAGGTGTTTCATGTAGAATACAATCCAAAGTCAATCCCTTCATTCGTTTAACATTTTTCTGAAGCATTTTGGTGCGCTGAATCCGCATATGGCTCCAGAATTGCTATATCACGTCAGGTATTTGGGATATTCACGACCCTGAAATGCACTTGGAAAACACGCTTTGTTTTTGGCATATTTGAGGTTCATCGTAAAGTCGAAAGAGTAATTTTTCACAAAACCAATAGATGCACCTCAAAGTATCAGTCATCCTCTTCCAAATGCCGTATGAGTTTGCTGAAATATCTTTTTTCATTGAGATACGACAATTTTCGAAGTTTGTGTGCGCTCCATGTACTCAATAAATGAAGGTGGGAGACACAATTTTCCAAACTGTCGTATCTCAATGAAAAAAAAAAAAAAGGTATCTGAAGCAAACTCAACGGCGATTTAAAGGAAGAGGAGGACATGCACTTTGAGTGCAACTGTCATTAATTTTGAAAAAAAATTACCCTTCGACTTTACAATAACCCCAAATATGTCGAAAAACAGTGTTTTTCACATTTTTTAGATTCGAAATCATCTCAAAAACCTGACGTGATAAGCTAATTCTGCAGCCAGATTCGGATTCAGCGGATCAAAATGCTTCAGGAAGAAGATATTATTATTTGAGGGGAAAAAAGTCAAATTTCGCTTGAGGCCTGTATTTATCAACCCTTTGGGGCCACCCACATTTTTGAAGGGGAAATTTTCCTTGAATATATGTGAACATATAAGTTTTTGGGTCGCTGAATAAGAATATCATATTAGAAAATTAGAATTTTCATTCCCATACATCCACCTGGCAGCACCCTCAGGAGATCCTAGAAATGTTATAATCTTGGGGATATATTTCACAACTTGGAATACTCGTAACTCTGCGAAGGAGAAATTGCTTAAGAGTCCTGCGATTAAATAGCTTATCTTGAAGAGTAAGAGTGAGTACTGGATGATGCAAATTAGAAGAAAAGAAGACTAAAAAAATTATTGTGCACTCGGTACATAGATTTCAGTAATCATAAAAACCGTACCATTTTTCGTGGACCCACAATCTTAAATATCTTTGAGAAATGCTTACACGCGATGGCCCCAATCCTGACTCCGGATTTATGGATTCTACGCAGAAAATTACTTCAGAAAGAGAATTTCATTTGAAGGAAGAGAATTTCATTGTCGATCAGTGTAATAAATGCGAATACTCATTCTGTTGTTGGGACATATTACACAACTTAGAATGGTCGTAACTTTGCGAAAAATCGTACATGAACGTTCAATAGCTCATTTTAAACGGGAAGAGTAATTGCAAATTGATGAAGTTGAGAGAAAAGATCAAAAAATTTTATGCGTCCTGTACATAACCTCTCAAAAGTAGCGAAAAGCCGCATTTTTCGCGTATTTACCCCTCAGATATCTCAAAATCCTGACGTGATAGCCCAATTCTGGCTCCGGATTCCGGATTCTACACGCAGCAAATTACTTCGGAAAATGGTCACCCAGTTCCAAAGGGGAAAAACCTCGCAGGCCTGCTGTTATCTATCAATTCTGCAGGTCTATTCCAAATTATTCAACCATAATTTGTTACAAACATCCACCAGACTCTACTGTTCCAGAAAACCTTAATATACTCATGGAGGCGATGCCTAGGTGTGTACCGTTATAAAACATCAAAATATAAAACTTATAACGTACAAAATTAACACAAAGAAAATTTCAAAAGAATTGAAGTAAAATCGGGAACTGCAAACCTAGGCATAATGAGTAAAGACAGAAACAGACATACTGAAACATAACCATATCCACGGATTACGGACACACATGTGACGAAAGACAACATGAACTAACAACAAGAAGAAGCTTGAATGTAACGAAACAGTACAGACACAGACATGCTACACAAGTAGGAATATAATCCAACTTTTACAAAAAGTTTTTTTAGACAGAGAAAAAAACGCTAAATTAAGTGTATCAAACCAATTGGATTATGAATAGTGAACCTACATTCGATGACACGTTGTTGGGATCTCGCATACCAAAATGCGTCATTGATCAGTGCAAAATACTTAAAGTACCACCTTTTTATGTTTATTTTGATAGCTTTAGATTTACTATTGTATCCCTTCTCTATGTTATGTGTGTGCTACTATCAATCGTATGCTTGAGTTTAAGAGAATTACGTGTCATATCACATTTGCATGGGAAGTTTTTCGATCTCAAGATTTGCAATTAGTGCTCAGTTTGATTGCTTCCTTTCAGCTTGCTTAATATATTCTTTCTTTACGAATCACCGTATTCCAGAAACCATGGCTGACTTTGAAGTTAAGAGGTGAGGAGGGAGGGTCCCAGATAAATCCAAGAATAGAGCAATATCAAAATTAACATGGACCTTTCATTCCACTTTATTGTTGATGAAGATGTTCGAGTTTCACCGCTTCCATTTGTCAGGTTAAACTCAATGGGTTTCATGGCTTTTGCCAAGTGGTATGGACATTGTTATTTGCCATGATCGGACCTCTGAAGCAAAGCCACGTTATATGGAATCAAATTCCAGTTTTATTTTAAGTATCCTTTGCTGCTCGCGATTTGTTCACCTGGACTCCCTCGGCCCCTATGAATACCCGATTTACAGTCAGAGAGAGTTGTACATGCTGTCAGAAAGAACTTGGTGGCAGCTGGGCAGCCTATTCGAATCGCAAGTTACTCTCACACGAACGACAATCTCTGGTTGGCTGGCTTGAAGGTGTTACATGAAGCGGCTCACTGCAAGTTAGTTGCAACGGTGGATTGTAGGTTCCACTTTACGATACGACATAATTTCCATTCCGGAACTTCAATCATCGACATATCCGATTTGCGAATATAATTATCACATTGACGACGAGGCTATAACGCTCAAATTCGTTTCGACAAGGCTTTGGCAAAATACGTTTCCCTTATCAATATGGAACTATTACGGCGCATAGTTCTTTTGTAAGAAAGAGGTTGCCTCGGATTTCTCTCATCGCGAGGTGAAATAGTGGACTGAGTATACTCGTTTGGATCGTGTTATTCCACAGACATGTTAGCTATCCCAGATGATATCAGCCACATATCTGGCTGGGGTTGGTGATCCAACGGATATTGAAGGAAGGCTTCATCGCCTGTCTATCAAGCATCGATGATTCACTCAGATGGAGACCAGAAGGGATCTCGTGGTTTTTCTCGGTCAAATAGACACTGGAGTCTCACGTGGCTTATGGAACTCTGCTGTCGTGTGGGATCGCGGTTTTACGCTCGGCCGAGAGATGGTGAGAGGACGGTGTTAGTGATCGTGGTGCAGGTTGGGACTTACCCCGACAATCTTGCCGCTGGCAAGATCGTCCCTGCTTGCTCCTACTCGACTGGGGACGAGCCGTTCGGCTTGTTAGGAGAGTCAGCGTGACACGCCTTTGGCCGCTGGTTTCGTCGTGAACGATCAGGATGAGGTGGTTGCCACTGGTGTTCCAAGAACGCATCAGAGGGCTGCCAATTAATACCGGAGTTAATGGCAGCTGCAATCAGTCGAGTATTTGCCTTCCTAAAGGTTCGTTGTTTTTCAGTAGAGGCTGTCGCCTTAACGCTCAAGGTTTACGTTTACAGGCGCAGGTGCGCTGCATACAGTGCGGAGGCTTCCGGGACGAGTCGCAGCCAGCCGCGATTTGGGCATAGCGCGGAGAGAGCAGATATTATTGACCAGGTGTTGTGCTCAGTATTCTGCCCTCGATTGCCGCCGGAGCTGGTACTTTCAGGTATCGCGCGAGAAAGGCTCCGAGCCAGGATCGAGAATAACGATTGTTATTGTTGGAGTTTCGAGGATGCGGATGCCTGCGATTCCTGTTTCAGCCCGGATGGGTCGCAAATAAGAACGTTGTCTGGAGGTTCAACTAATACACAACAAAATCGATCACTGCCGCCATGATCTGTGTATGTGCGATTTCTGCGATAAGTACATAAGTCATATAGATCCAGAGAAATGGAGGTTTTGAATGAAGTTTTCAGAATTGCAGAAATGCGGACTTATCGTGTATGAATCATGAAGATCTCATTGATGAGAGATGAAGATTCTACCCATCCAACTACCCAAACTTTCTCTAAAGAAGAACAAGAAGAACGATTCCAAGATACTTTTGGAAAAAGATTCCGTATGGGTAGGAGCCAATATCTGCGGACACTTGATACTCGATTCAACAACTCCACATATATAGAAGAAGCTCATACGCCAGTTGCTAGACTTAGCAGGCTTGCGCCTCTAATCCAAACCACTTCAAATTTTCTTCCAGAGATGCATGGTAGAGGTGGAAGTAAAAATGAATTACCCAACTCCGCTGTGGAGTATCAAATTTAGGCGCAATTCATTTCCGATACTAAACCAAAATCAATAGACGATGCTCCATCATGAGTATAGCGCATTCATGCGGACTCAAAGTACCACCTGAAGCTCATTATCATCAGACCAAGTGCGATCAAAATCAGGAATCCTTGAACGCGGCCTCTGTTCGAAGAAAAACCGGTTTGCGCGATCGTTCGATTTGGGAAGGATTGGTTATCAAAGGGTACGATAAAGAGACTTTCAATTCTGTTAACTTGCATGCGCCTATTGGACAAAAACCGAGTCGCACTCAAAGAGCTGCTAGTAACGACGAACTCGATCCACGCGATTTCTGCTCCGAATATATTTACCAGCACGAACCTAACGAATGGGAATTCAGGCGATACATTCTGCAAGTCGCGATTGCAGGAAGAAGAAGAAACAAGGAACAGTTCTTTGAAACATTGATGATGTTAAGTGAAGCTGAATTACCCGGAAAATTGTACAGAATAAGAGACCCCTCAGAAACAAATTCAAAATTCGAACAAAAGAAAATCAGACCAATGACGTTCTCAGAAAAGACCGAGCGTACAGCTCGCGCCTGTCTCTCAGAACGAAGTCACCCACCGAATGCGAAAAATCCAGAAGACCCAAGAGTGAATTAAACACAACAGATAAACCTTCCTTTCCAAACCATATCCAATGCCCATGCCCAAAAGAGGAGACGGAATTTTGAAAGAGAAGCGTTACTAAGGGATTATTAACCCTCATGTGGATACCCAGATTGGCCTACGTTGTTGGGCACCAGGAGTACCTGGGTATCCACCTACTTATTTGATGAGTTTTCACAAATTTAAGGTGCATAATCTACAGTCCCTGGCCATATTATTGAGCCACAACTAAAATGCACAATTCGCATTTTTAAAGTGTTTTCTGTAAGAATATCAGCAGATATGCGTATTATTTACATCATGATAACTTTTAAATAACTTCAACGTTAAAACCTAGATGGCAGATATGTTGCACGACAATTCACGAAAACGTCAAAATAGACAGTAAATACTGTGGATCGACTATTGTGTAGTTAACGTAATTAAACGAAAAATAGTCCGTCAGATCTCTACAAGTAAGTTATCGTTTAATACTCAAACCTTTTTTTATACAAATTTTATGAAATGTTTGAAATGTAAAACAGTTATATAAATTTTAGTATGGGTAAACGACGCGATCTCTCTCCAACTACGGTTGGCCAAATTGCTGGGATGTTGAAGGCTAAAAATATGACCCAAATCCAAATAGCTGAGAAATTGGCAGTTTCTCAAGCTCAGTGAGGAATATAAAAAAATTGATCTTGGTGATGATTTAAAAGTCAAACGTCAAGGTACCTGCGCTCGCCCTCGACTAACCTCAAAAAGAACCGACAGGAAAATCAGAGATATATGCATCGAAAATCGGAAATTGCCATTAAATGTTTTGAAAAATGAAATGTCCGATGCAGGAATACAAGTATCGGCAAGAACGATTCGACGAAGGTTAGCTGAAGAAGGCCTAGTTGCCCGTAAACCAGCACGCAAACCTAGGCTCACACCAGGCATGATTGCGAAACGTTTCTCATGGGCCAAAAAGCATAAGGATTTTACACCTGATGATTGGAAAAAAGTAATTTCGTTATGTATTCTACTAAAATTTTAGTATCTGACTTGAATGTCTAATAATCACTCGAATTTCGTTAATTTTACAGGTCAGTTTCTCAGATGAATCTATTTTTCAAGTGTTGGTCGAAAAATCTCAATTCGTCAGGCGTCGATCAAATGAAAAATACAATAAAGATTGTATTGTTCCAACAATAAAACATCCTCCTTCGGTAATGGTATGGTCCGTAATCAGTGGAAAAGGTCCAGGTCCCTTGTGTATTGTACATCGTGGAAGGAACTATGAATTCTGAGCAATATGAAAAAAGTGTTACAAGAAAAGCTAATCCCAACAATGCAAAAATGGTATGAAAAACGTGAAAAGCCTATTTTATGCACGATGGTGCACCGTGCCACCGTGCTAAACGTATAAGTACCTTTTAAAAGAAAAAAATCACAGTCCTTGATTGGCCTGGAAATTCTCAGATATGAATCCTATCGAGAATGTTTGGGAATTCATCAAATCTGAAGTAAGTAAAAGGCTCCTACGACCAAAAAGAACTGAATGATATACTAAGTGACACTTGGCACAATAACGTCCGAATAAGAGAGAAAATTGAGAATTGTATTGAGAGCATGCCTCGTCATCAAAGCTTTGTTGGCTGCGAAGGGCGGACACACAAAATACTGATTTTTATCGAAAACTATGTTTTAGTGTAAAAAATAGTCCACTCTAATGTGAAACTCTACGTTTTGAATAAAAACCATTACATTACTTATTTTTTCTTATTATTTAAATTCAGCTGTCGAAAAGTTGGGTTCTATAATGGTTAGAAAGGCGAAAAAGTGATTTTTTAGCTTTGGCCTAATAATATGGCCAGGACTGTACTTAATAGGTTTCTGGTGACTAAAATATACATTCAAGAAGGTGTGCAAGTAGATTCGAGAGTTTCAGTAAGAGAACACAGCAGAATAAACTGTTGTATAGGATAATCGCAATCATTTTCTTAGCAATTTGATCAAGTGTCATGTAGTCGCGCAGAGTTTGTACATAAGATCCTCCATAAATCGTCAGTGTTATGAGTGTTATTATTAGTAGTGGTTACACGACATTACATATCAACTATTATGGAGGAATTGTCGAGAGCAGAATTTGCAAGGTGAGTGTACAGAAGTATTTTACGTTATTTATGTATCTTTTCACAATATATTGCTTGAGAGACCTGGGACGCCCGACTGCAGGAAAGATCTCCTGAATACAATCTACCTTCTGACCAGACTCCCATATCTGATTGTGGTACCTGGGATTCAATTCAAAAGTTATTCTCGTGACGCAAATCCGTCATGACTAGCTGCATGTTCAATCGAGGATCTACCGTGTACCGCGTTTGTATAGAACGCGATTTGGTCAACTCCTTGCAAGGGGTTGTTGGGCCATTTCTTCCCAACGTTTGCAAACTTGATACTACCCTGGTTTGCACGGTTTTACTATCAGTTTCGATTTGTCTTGAACGAATCGCTCAATCCAAGAGGCTAGTCCTCACAGATCTTTACTTTTTCAGATAAGTATGTTCACGAGGCCTTCTCATTGCGAGCGGGATATAATGAACATTCGGTTTCAGACTAAGATTTCGATAATACACATGTGTGCGCGTTGACAACGTACTTACTGCAAGTTACGTGGTTCGAAGTGTTCATATGATGGTCAGAGTTGTTGCAAGTTCCTCATAGAGTGCAATATCAACAGCGTATAGACTATATCGCGAAGTACATTGTAACAGAGACATTCTTCGAATTGTTTTAGATCTTGGAAAACGGATCAACGCCAGTGGAGGAAGATATTACACATAATTTGTCAAAATATTTTTATCTGAGTTTTAGATAAACTCTCCTCTTTTCCATATGAATTGGTATCGCTTATTCCAACAACCACCTTGTCTCCCGTCCTATCGTGTCATGATCAATGAATAATACCGTTGAATTTTGGGATACTCTATGTACAAAACTTGAATTTATACAAGGAGGAGAGTGAGTGGTAGGCTTGAAGAGGAATGGTGGAAGCATATTTCACTAAATCTGTGATTTACTGGGTAATTCAATTCCTTCTTCCTTTTCCATATAAGGAAGAATTATAAAGAGAAAAAGAGAACATTACAAATTGGCACTTGAACAGGAGTTTTTAGACAAATTCCTCATATTCTCGTTTTCTCTTCATAATTCTTTCTTATGTGGAAAACGAAGAAGGAATTGAATAACCCAGTAAATCATAGATTCAGTGTAATATGCTTCCACCATTTCTCTTTAAGCCTACCAATCACTCTTCTCCTTGTATAAATTCAAGTTTTGTAAATAGAGGATCCCGAAATTCAACCGTATTATTGATTGATCAAGACACAATAGGACGAGGGAGAGTAGGTGGTTGTTGGAGAACGCGATACCAATTTATATGAAAAGAAGGAAGGTTTATTTAAAACTCAGATAAAAATCTTTTCACAAATCATGTGTAACATCTTCCTCCACTGGCGTTGATCCGTTTGCAGGATCTAAAACAATTCTAAAATATCTCCTCTTACAATGGACTTCGCGATATAATCTATACGCTGTTAATTTACGCTCTGAGGAACTTGTAATAACTCTGACCATCATATGAACACTTTGAACTACGTAACCTGCAGTAAGTACGTTGTCAATGCGCACATATGTGTATTATCTAAATCTTAGTGAAACCGCATGTTTATTATATCCCGCTCGCAATGAGAAGGACTCGTGAACATACGTATGTGAGAAGTAAAGATCTGTGAGGACTAGGCTCTTGAATTGAGCAATTCGTCCGGGACAAATCGAAACAGATAGTAAATCGTGCAAAAGCAGAGTAGTATCAAGTTCGTCTCTTCTTCACTTTTGACCTATATTTATATCGTGAAGGTTTATTTTGAATCACGTGCGCCTCCAACATCCATCGGTTTCGTTTTATAAGTTTTTGTTGTCGAATTATCGAATGATTCGATCGACCGCAACTTTTCCCATCATTGGTGGTTTCTTAATCGATTTGATCTCGATTAAGATTTGATCAATTTCGAACTCAAAGTATACGATATCATCTATTCATTGGTGAATTGCAAAGGATCTTTCGTCTTCATAAGTGATGTGTTGTGCTCTTCAATTCTTTCTAAGAAACGAATGTAGGCATTTTCATGTGATTCTCCTTTCACGATTTTCGTCGATCGAACGCGATTATGTCATCGTTCTTACACTCGTTACGCGTTACATGTTATATTTGTGTCTGCGCTATGTTTACATTTTTTCATAACGCGTTCGTTCGACGACTTTTCACTTTACTTCGATGATCGATTCTTTTGATCTTTTACATAATGAAATAGATCTTCTTTTCTTTGCACTTCAACCACCAACTTTTGAATATTCTGCTTTTTTTCATATCGCGCGATGTTGTAACCGTACGAATGTATTATTATACGTTCGTACCGTTACAATAGCTTTTCGAGAAATAACCAGGAGTTCATCGATGAGACGAATCACTTACTAGAACACTTTGACCACTCAAACGTAGGACAAGGAGAAGACAAAGACAACAAGAACGACTAAACAGAGACGGAAATACCATGATGGTGATAAATTTTTTACATAGAGATTCCGACTATGGGAACGAACTTGGCGCAGCAGAATCACACAATACACATAAAACACATACCATACTGGAAGATCCTAATTCTGGAAACCTAATTCAATGATTTCTCCATTGAGAGATGAACTAGTATCAGAAGTCTTGAAATCTTCTGACTATCAATGATCTTGTGATTCGTTGATTCAATCATTCATAAAACTTCAAGTAAATAACATCTACTTCGAATAATTTCATATGTCACCGTTCGAACCGTTTCACTTCAGAGATGCAGGAGAATTTCCATGTCCCTTGGTTTCATTCTAAGCATATGTCTCCCTATCTTATGGATGGGTGAGGGCTCAGACCATCGGCATCTTCCGAACGGCACAGCTAAGTCCTCAACTCAATACCTCAAGTTGAACTCCCAAATCGACTGTATACGTTCGGAAAATTGCCTCCACTTGGAAAACTTGATAAAGATATTCGTAGCACAATTTCGAATATTTTCATACGATAGAGGCAGGTGAATCTCCCTAGCCTCTGGTGTCATTCGATGGATTCATCTCTTCACCTCGCCAACTATCTTGAATGTTTCCTGAAATTTACAGCTGATCGTACGCACTACACGAGCAGCCACCAAATTGCCACAGACGGGACCTAAACTTCCATCTTCAACTGCGTAGGCAAAATTGAGTTCCGAGTCGAGTTCATGAGTCGTGGAAATCAACTCTACATGAAAAATTTTAAATATGATGTTCGGAGTGAGTGAAACCTTGTTTTGATCAATTCCACTCCTGGTAGGCGACGATACCCCGGGTTTGAGCTAACGGTGACACCCCAGAGTGCAAATAATTATCAACTTTATGTCGGAGCACGGGTCCTGGGTATGAACCCGACTAGTCCATCCGGGAATTCCCGATTAGGAGGTGCCAGGGAATTCTGTACATGAGGACAATTGATGGATAAATAATCAGAGTAAATTATTCATTCATCTGTTCTAATTTACCTCTGAAATTCGTCGTTCACCGCAGATTCTAAGCTAACTGTTACTACCTCGAGATTGATTATTCTTTTCAATAATTGAATGCACTGACATCGACGTTGGATCTCTTCACGTTCTATTTGGAATTGGTTCATAAGGGGAAGACAGATGAATTTCCGAGAAGATCGGGAAAATCATGAGGATCAACTTTGACTTTTGTTCCAGATCCCCAGACAATCGTAGCCACTACCCGGACCTTGGGGATGTTCCATTTTTCGAACTGAAGCCAAATTTTCAAACCTATCCGTTTAATTGCATCCTTGTTCGTCACATCACGATGAACAAAGATGAACACTGGAAGCCTTTCATGAAAATTCGGCTTAAGCTCGGAAAATTCAGAGTTATGGCACTTCAGGCTTTGGGAATTCGCGCTTATGAGACCATACCTGTAGACAAACCTTTATGTTTCAGATGTCCAACAAAAACAAAACTATAACCCCAAAACTGGATGTCAAATCATCTATCAAAATTATCGTGAAGGCTTCAAACAAAAAAATCAAAATTATCGTGAAAGCTTCAAACAAAAAAATCAAAATTATCGTGCGTGTTAAAAAAAATCAATCAAAATTCTCGATCCACATTGAATGTTACAGTTTCTTCCACGCCAGAAATCGATCATATGGCATTCCACTTAACATATTAGGTAGAAAGAATCCTTTATAATTTTGTCAAAAGCGAGTGAAAAGTGACAACAATCAGTTGCTAGCTTTATGGCTGCCAGCTTCCAGCTTCATAATATATTAAAATATTCATTTAATAATTGGTTTTGCTTCCAGAGGAGCAATTGGGTAAGCAAATTTTTAGCGCACGAAAAGACCAAAATGATGATTGATTACCTAATCGGATCCAGAACGGACTGGAATTTATTCGTGGAAAAAAAATTAAGACTAACAAAAGGGAGTCGTGTGAATCATAAACTGTGGCCTCCAGGTTCAAATATGCGTACGAAAAAATTATGGATCAGTATGTACAATACGTACAAACATCTCATCGAGGCTGAAGTAAGTTTTAACCCTTGCTCAAGGTAGTACTCAATAGGTGTCCATTTATGAATTATTAAAAATGATTTTCTTCTCCTGGAATGTATTCTTACACAAGGTAAATGTACCAAAGTCTGATCCTCCGTGTATAAATCCAAAATAATTAGCCGGACATTGATCATTCATCAAATATTTGTTCAAATTCCATTTTTCCACACATTCCGTAAGTTTCGATGCATAGATATTCAACAAATACTCAATACTTGGCCTAATCAATTGCATCTGTACATAGAAAGTCAGCTACTGGTGCAATTTAATAGGCCAAGTAGTGAGTATTTGTTGAGTGCAAATAATTATCAACTTAATGTCGGAGCACGGGTCCTGGGTATGAACCCAACTAGTCCATCCGGGAATTCCCGATTAGGAGGTGCCAGGGAATTCTGTACATGAGGACAATTGATGGATGAATAATCAGAGTAAATTATTCATTCATCTGTTCTAATTTACCTCCCACTTGAAATCCGTCGTTCCCGCATATTCTGAGCTAACTGTTACTCCCTCGAGTTTGATTATTCTTTTCAATAATTGAATGCACTGACATCGACGTTGATCTCTTCACGTTCTATTTGGAATTGGTTCATAAGGGGAAGACAGATGAATTTCCGAGAAGATCGGGAAAATCATGAGGATCAACTTTGACTTTTGTTCCAGATCCCCAGGCTATCGTAGCCACTACCCGGACCTTGGGGATGCTTCAAACGGGGTCCGAACTTCCATCTCGAACTACGTGGATAAAGTTTGGGTCTTAATGAAAGTCAAGTGTATTCGCAGTCAAATCATCTCTCCATAGGATTTTGAATGTGATATTCAAGTGAGTGATCCATTTCCTTGATCAATTGCACGCCTCTCATCATTCCATTTCACCTGGAATTACTCCTGGGTTGCGTCCCTTTTCCCCGTGTTTTGAGCTAACAGTTGCTACTCAGGTTCTAGTAATTCTTTCAGTATCCAAGTAAATGTTATCCGAATAATTCTCTGACATTATGTGGAAGGGGAGGGGGATCGATCCCTTACTTACCGCTTCATGGTTTCAACAGAGAATCCGTCCTTCAACGTTGTGAGATGGCAATATTCTCCACGAAAATTGGCGTCGAATTCCGTCCGGAGTCTCTAGGCCATCATAGTATCAGAACAAGAGCCAGATTCTCGTTAACGTACTCCTGAACGGGGCACCACCTCCCGTGGCTAACTCCGGTATGCCAAGTCGAACTCTCAAAATCGAGTGTATGCCCTCAGAAATTTTATTGACCTGGCAAGGCATTCACATAATATTCGAATTGAAACGTCCCTATCTCGTCTCGTACGCATTTGCGCTTCTGAAATATGTACCTTCCCCGTGTTTTGAGCTAACAATTCAACCGCAGAGTTGAAGACATTTGTCCAGTGTTCAAATCAAATGTAATTCATCCAGCGTTACGAGTACTGCCTCACCCGTACACCAACTCCCTCACGTATAGGGGAACTACTGTGGCTCCTTTGTAGTACCACGTGAATCGTCATTTCAAGCGCTGTTGGCGCCTTCCGTATAGTCGATGTCCAGAATCGGCAAGTGATTTTCATTCTCTTCACTAGAAATCGATGCGATTTCCTGCTGTCATTTGTAAGGGCGATATAGGTAAGTGGCATCCAATATTCATTGTAATCATCAGTGTACCGGCAGTTTATAGGGTAGTCAATTCACGGAGAAAACCGGCACTTACACGAATCAATTCACGTGAACAGTTGTGACACGAAGACGTGACAACGCCCCATGATTGAGACGGGTGTGACTCGATGTTCGCCACAGTTCTTACTCCCCATAGTAACGTTGCCACGAGCCGGTTCGCGCGTCCAACAAAACTATCGATTCTTTCCTCTGGATACCCGCGATTGTAATCGGGGTTCCAAAAGATTGAAGTTGTGAAGGTGCTGAGGGTGACCTGGAACCACCCTACCCGGAACCGGAGAGCCCAACGGCTTCAAGGTTGTTCTACTTTTGGACGTTCCTGGAGAATCTCCGGCGTCAACGGATTCTCCCACTCCAGTCCACGGACGACGACACACGCATACACTCGCATCTTGGCACACCTAGGCTAAGATTAGTTGGTAAGAGCGATTATTTTCCAGACTCATAGTGAATACATCTTTTCTTTATTGTGAAAATTCCCATTGGTGGATAACCCTCTTTCTTCCTCAACTACTCCCCGTTATATCATCTACACAAATACGGACCCCGCTTGAGTCCGTTATACAGTGTCTTGGGGTAATTTCAGGTTGATAAAGCAGAAATGACATGCGAGAGGTTTGACCCATAAATTTATGGGGGGTTTAATCATCCATTGAAGCTTACGATGCTCAGTGAATGAAGAATAATGATAAAGATTCACTTTTGGTCTGAATCCCATTCATTGTCCATCCCGAATTCACACTCAATAATTTCTAATCGGTTCAACTTGTTCGTTATACGTTGCAACTCAATCTCAAATTATCAGATTGACGCGAATTGTGATCCAATTCGGACCGTAATCTGCGTCAAAATATGATGTGTATTTATACTTTGAAGTTAATGATACGTTACATTTGTCAGTTTACATTACGATAATGATAGAAAAAAAGTGGCTACATTTGGTATGAATCGAATGGAACTTCACTGAATATAAAATATTGCTGGAAGAATTCTTCAGAGACTTATCCTAGAGACGCGCAAGATGGCGCTCATTCCTGGACAGTGTCACATCTACGATAAGGTCTGCTGTTAGATGAATCCAGAAAAATTGGCCTAATTCATCACTTCACTTATTTGATGTTACTCAAGTTGACGCCTAATCACATAGTCAAAATCGGACATTCTGTACAAGAAGTCCGAGCCAGTATAGCGAGAAAAGCATATGTATTGTTGGAGCTTTTTGAATTGTTAGAGTTGTTCTCTTATCAACGTTTTGCGGGAAGACGAAATGAAGAAAATGCAACCTGGAAAGTTGAAAGATTCATTACGGAGCGCAAAATCTAATTGGGAATTGCCAGAAGAGAAAACATCAAGGAAGAGACTTTTGGAGAATCCAAAGGAAGCTGGAGAAAGATTGAATCTCCAGACAAATGGAATGAGGAATTGGGAGTACATAATTTGATTTAGCTCGGAATTCCTTTTGAAACGATTGAAGTTCTTTTGAATTCCCATGTTAAAGTCAGACTATTCAACAGGTTTCCGGTCCGGGATTTTGGGTCCAATTTGGTTTCAACTGTAAGATGGTGCACCTGCGCATTTTTGGAGTGAAAGTGCGCAATCTATTGGACCAAATCTTTCTCCGGAGATGGATTATTGGGGAGACAGGGGCGATCGGAATGGTCACCGTTGAAGATCCCTGATTTGAGCCCATTAGATTTCTTCCTTTGGGGAATTTTATTTGAAGAACCGCGTTTACATCCAACAGAGCTGGAATTTGAAAGGGTTACGTGAACGCACATAATGAGAAAAGTTAGCGAAATTGATCACCCCCGACATCTTACAAAAAGGTTGGTTGGAGTTCTGTGAGGATCGGTTAGCTTTCTGCCTTGGATGTGGGAGTGAACAATTCAGACATCTTGCCAAATGAGGGTATTCTTGCTTTGCCCCATGTGAGTTAGAATATTGTGGATCATCTCACAAGATCGAGGATTTTGATGAATCGTTTTTTCTCACAAAAGTTCGACTGCTGTCCAGTGTTTTCAATTGATGCTGAACTATTGGCGATGATTTTGTTGTTTTTCTTCCGTAAACTCAGATGATTGTGGATTATGTCGGGGAATACACACTTGATGAATCGGTCTATTGTTTTCAATAGTTTCGACTAATGTCCAGTGTTTTCAATTGGTGTTCAACTTTTGGGATGATTTTCGTTTCTCATGAAACATGGTTATCATGGATCATTTCCATAGGATTACGACTTCCAGATGAATTATCCCATTTTCTTCTCCACAAAATTCAGACCGTTGTCAGTGATTTTCAATAGTTGCTCAACTCTTGGGCATTATTTTCGTGTTTTTTCCATGAAACTCCAGTTATTGTGGATTTTTCCATGGAATTACAACTTCTAATGAAGTATTTTTCTTTGTCCCACAAGATTCCCGAATTTGTTGGTC
>JAFFJZ010000162.1:0-59114 GCA_018340375.1 Gonatopus flavifemur
GCCCCACTTTGAAATCAGATGTAAATTTTCCAAGTGGTCTTCTGGAATTGATTTCATCACTGTCATTTGGCTTTGTACGAGTCGTTCAGTGGTTTTATCCAACAAACTTCGTAGTTTTATTTCTACACTTGTATCCGTGACTTTGATACAATCTGGATAACATTGTTTTTAGCTTTCAAGACATCATCATAGGGAGGAAATATATTGAAATTCCTGGCCTTGCTTCTTCCTTCTGATGATTAAGTACTTGTTCTTTTGTCAATTCCATCAGTGATGATAGAAACGGTCTTCCGCAGTGAACCCCACCTTCCACATGCTTTGTGTTGTTGTTGTTCTTCTTCTTCTTCCCGTCACATTGATTCGAATCCTAAGCCATGAGAGGCTTGTTTAATGGATTTTGAGCGGCAGCTTCATTGCCCAATGATCTCAAATACACTTGAAGCATTATGGACGAAGTTTGTTCATGATCGGTGGAACATCGCAATTCTTCAACTATAATACTTTGAACTGATGCCTTCAACAAAGCAGTGTACTGGGCGACCTTTGTGGGTCGAAGCTGACTTGTTGAAGGTTGTTGCAGAAATTGGCGTCGAAAATTCTATTATTCCTTAGCCATTCAGCATTATCTTTTGAGGAATCTCTCTAGTTTCCTGGATGATTTCTGCCATCTTTGATAATAATCGCCAAAGTATAACGCAAGAAAGTTATTCGATGATTGGTTGCGTGTTTGTTGAATTGTTCGTCGCTTCATCGAATTGAAGCGAACATTCACTTCAGCGAGAGATATTCGCATTGTCTTCTGAAATCGTTTGACGGGGATTTTTCAGGTATTTGAAATAATTCTTCCTCTTGAATGTTCTCGACTCTTGATTAGGCACCATTGCGAAAATCTACATCAAAATTTGACGTCCGATCACTATTTCCAGGTACAAATGATCAGCTCCATTTAAAAAGCTCAATGACAATTAACACTAGATTGACAGAAATTTTGTACAACTTTTACGTATCCTTATCGACATTGACAGACAAATGGAAGCATACATTTCTTCAAAGAAAAAATAGACAGTCAATTAATAAAAACAACAATTATAATACTGAGATTTGGAATGGACTAGAGTTAGATTCGTGAATATTGTATGAATATGAAAGGCAAAATCCCTCAAATGCACAGGTCCATGTAGATCTCATGTCAACCCTTAATTGGTATCGCATTCTGTGACAAGATAAACTTTCAAAACTTCAAACTTCTATTCGACTAGATTCAAGAACATTGTGTACACATATATCTCTGCATGTGAGTTACGTCTCCAAATCTTTAATGTGGAAACAGTACCGTGGAATGAAAATAACGGAAATATTCAATGTTTGGAAAAATTTTCACAAAATAAGGGATACCATTTGAAGGTTAAAAACGATAAGCAGTCATGAGAATATATGAAAAACACATCTAGTACTAAAAAAGTTGAAAAATACTCACACTTTACGCAGTGAGTTCTTTGTGTCGTTGACTTCATATGGAGTGGATTTTGCAATTCTCAAATTGAGAGTATATTGATCGATAATGATCCACAAAGTTCGGCAAATTACAGGATCTGGGCTTTTATCATATGATGAACAAGCGATCGCCAATACAAATAGCTCGGAAATGATTTTTCAATTGTCGTTTTAATCGAGAGGCGCAGGTATGCGCAGCTATAGATTCAACTTGTCAGTATTTGTAATAGACTCTAGATTATGGGAAAATTTGAGTTTTGCCGGAACTTGTTCATAATTTTTAAATCTCTTCAAATATAACAGCATGCATGATAAAAATAACGGCATTCGATTCGCAGGAGGCAGTCTGGCTTGTCATTCATAGCCAGGACCTACTCAGACGCATTCTTATATCTCTTTTGGATAACACTTTTCAGCTTGAGTATGACAACAATTCATCCAAACCAATCCTGTATGGAGTACGACCTGTTTAGAATCGGACTCTGTTTCGCGTACCTGTAATGACTTTGAAAAATCAATTATTATCAAATTCTGCTCCCATAGGGTCTCTGGAAAGTATTAAAATGAGTGATTGAGGTTCTTCCATAGGTTGGAAAATACCACTTTTGACAAATGATTATGCGTTTTCCGACCACTGTGCATCTCCCAAGTCAGACCCCTTATGTATTTTGGAGACTTTTCATTCAATCAGCTTGTTCGATGTATCACCGGAGGCATCATTAGGTACTGATTATTTGTCAGTAGGTGTGACAAATATCCATAATGATACATCAAACCAGCTGAATCGTTGACAAACATAATGGGTCCAGCTTAGACACAGTCCAAATTAGACCACTCTCCTCTATTTTTGAAATATGGGTTGGTATTTGATTCAATCCATTAGCTCATCTCCATCCTCAGGAACTTTCTGAATGGTGTCATGGTCAGGGAATTGCCATGAACCCATCATTTCTCCTGCGTACGCTTGACTGTCTCTATCTGCAAAGACAGTTTAAGAAAAATTTCCTCTGCGTTCACTTGACGGTCTTTATCTGTAAAGAAAATGTGAAGAAAAAAGATCACATTAATTGTCATATATTTTCTCAAGTATTATGCTATGAATCTCAGATTCTTAACACACTAAAATAACTCAAATAATCCATTCACAACAAGGGTCGCATGTGGGTTGTGGGGCTGTACCCGCTACTGCTCTGGGTGTGATTATGAAGTATTATCCACTAATATTATGATTGCAGATTGCAGAAGCCAGAACTATTTGCTAATATTACCATAGTTGCAGAGGTTCTGTTCTGAAACATAAAAAATCGACCACGAAGTAAATTTCTTAGACCAAAACAGGTTCTATTTTGTAAAAGACACGAAAATAGTAAATAAACTTATTTGATTATGTGTTCCCCCCAGTTTTTCACCTCCATCCTTGCTATCTTCAAAATCTTCATGTGAAATCATATGCAATTTCTTTTCACGTACGTGCACGCATAAAGCACTCTTCCACTTCACACAATAAATTTTGAAACTGTTTTAATTCATGAAAATGAATAAACTCCATACTTTAATGGGAAGAATTTATTAAATTCGAAATTTTGTATCGGCGTGTGATAATAATTCTTGACCTCTAATCAAAGAAAAGAAATCTCTCACTCTCAGAAATTTGTTTGAGTTGTATTGACATTTCAATGAAACACGTGTCTTTGGATCACAGCTGATCGCGTTCAGGTTATGTTCCGAAATTGTGTTATCGATTGATACAACTGAGAGTCGAGTTTCGGAACAAAGTCGCGAAGAAAATATTTCGAGGCACTGAAAAACGCAAATAAGAATCGAATCTGAAATATTATGATACAAAATAGAATCGGAATTAAGATATCTCAGTGAATACTCCACCGATTGGATTGGAAGATATCTCAATCGAAAGCGAAAAATCGTATCTACAGAATGAAATTGGTTTATATTTGAAATACGTGATTACATCAAAACAATTCAAGAAATAAAAACTGAACCTTCAAACTTACTGTGAAAGAGAAACGGCAGCGACATTTGCATTTGCACTTAATACACAGTTTATGGGAAAAATTCTTCTTTCATGTACTTGGCGTCGAGACGCTACCGCGTCTCTTGATCAGGTAGAAACAATTCCCTTCCAAATGGGAAATAATTTCTCTGAAATATAGGGTAGATGAATTTCCCCCTCGTGTGGGATTTTTGCTGCCGAAAAATTTTGGGGGGAATTTCACTGTTACTTTCTACAGTGTGACATCAAATTGTTCTTCTGTATTATAGGTATCCCAATAGAATAATTCCGAACGATTATTCGACTTGCACAATAATGAAAATGGAGAAAAAAATGAAGAGATGATAAAGCAACTTGTTATGTTTTGTCTTGTCACCAAAGATATGTACAATTTTCAACAAATCGTTAATATTTCATATCAAAAACTTGCCATTTTTCCATATTCCAGAGCGGACAGAGAGCAGTGGGGGGAATATATTTTGTTATAACATCAAACATGAATTCTCATGACCAATTCTGATCCATCTGTGTTCCTATAGTGCACTTGGCCCAACAGTTCAGGAAGAGAACGTTCCAGAAGAACCCCCTCAAAATTATCTCAGCTCTGAATTTCAAACGAGTATAATTTTGTGAAATCTTCTTTGAATATCTGTTTTTGTAGTCTAGTCTCGATAAGATTCGAATTCAATCTCGACAAGACTCTTGGTCTTGATTGCTCAAGTCTTGGTCTTGGTTTAATTCAATTAACTTGATATCGTCTTGGTATTGGTCTCGGAAACTCAAGACAAGACAAGACGAGACCAAGATTCTCTTGGTCTCCTGTGAAGCCCTGTTTATGAAATATGAACACTAAAATTCCAGTATTATAATATCTTTCGGTGATACGAAACAATTGAAATCATAATAGCTGGAATCATTCATGGACAAGATTATTTATTGAACAACAGTATATTTATACATATGTATGTGTTCATGTGAAGATACCTCTTCCCGCTTCGAAATCGGATGAGTTCAATTGAATGCCACGATACGGCGTTGGTTATTCGGATCGATTCTCACGAGAGCAGTTTGAATACTTCACTTCATATTTGAGGATTGGAGATGATTGAAGAAGATGCTGTCGGAAATGTTTTACGCTCTGTGCTCCATGGAAATCATGTGTATACTCCAACTTACAGGAAGCAGTCATTAACAGATGGAGGAGAGACCATTCAAGGACCTGCGTGCGGTGGATAAAACGAAACTGGTATATTCCACAAATTAATACAAATGGCCAATGTATGCGCCTTGATTAGTGTTCATTACATTCATATTTGTGATAATAGACACAAGAATACATATGGCGAATAGATGACGAACGTTGTTTGTTGCGTTGAGAAAATGAGGGAAGAGAATAAGCCCAAGATGGAAAAAAATGTGATTCAAATTTTTCAATTCCTGCTGAGATAATTTTTCTCAATTTATACTTGAAAAAAGTACCATACTGTCTTGGGAAACTATAGGTGAATAATGTTGATTCTTATAATAAGACGTTTCTCCCATAATTTTTTGGAAGTATTTAACATTAATACGGACAGGCTCCAATCATTCATAAATTATGATACTTTTTCATCGAAATTATGATCGTTCTTTCAGTACTGTTTTCTCCGTGTACAGCATTTTCTGAAACGCTGAAGGAATGCTGTAAACAGGGATATTTCTGATTGACGCACGGATTTTTGCGTAGTTTGTCTCGAAGAAATTAGCTAATGTCACGCCGCTCGTATCTCCTTAAGGACTGTTTCGAAATTGTGGCATTGTATGGGGTAATTCTACTCGCCGGGAAAAAGAACAGGCACACAATAGCACACACACACATATGACGCACGCACGCACACACGCGCATGCACACACACACACACAAACACACACACACACCTTCACAGTGGTAAATCACAAGGATGTTAACGATGCATTGCATGATCATAGGTGGAACTGATACCTGGTGTTGAAATAACATTTTATCAAATATGATTGCTGTGAGACCAAAGACCATGAGGAAGAGGGCGAACGCTTCAATCGATGGGTACTGGCCGGACCAAAATGAGAGGAAAAAATTAAGATTCCAGAAAAACGACAATCTTCCAGGGACAATACTGATAACCGACAAGAACGTTAAGGATTTACTTGGTAAGATTTTGTGAAAAGATAATCTGTTAAACGCAACCTGCGCGGTACCCTGATGGAACTGGCCGTTGGAAATAGATCAAACCTCTATCTGAATCTAACGGCATTTTTACTGTAGTACAACCCCAATCCAATCCGTGGATGCAAAAGACATTCACTGTCTTTGAGGTTTCACCTCTCTTTGCACAGCTTCCATTCCTACACCAATATTTCACCTCCAGCAAAGTGAAGTCCTAGGTAGAAGATTCGTGATTGCATTGTACAAATGTTGTTCAAGTTTGAATCTTATAGAAACGATCCGAAATTTCAAAATGACACAATCTAATGAATTTTCATCATTTATCTTTCCAACTCAATTCATCAGAATTCAGAATATCGTTGACCGAATGTACTGCAAGATTTTGAGTCTTGCGGTCCGAGTATTTCGCTATTGGATTACGAATTCATTTCAATCAACGATCAAACGTCAGCAACATTCATACATATCAAACGTGCCTTCTAAGTAGCAACAAACGTTCAAACGCATATTCAAAATGAAAGCGTTGTGCAATATGCGAATGAGATGAAAAAACGTATAATGGAGGTTCATAGAATGTTTGAATACAGTGAATATCCTTGAAAGTTGAAATGATCATGAATTTTAATGTGAGTCTGTGTGAAATATGAGATTCCCAGTAACACGTCTAGCGCTTGGTAATTTGTATATTAGGGAGGGGTGCGAAAAACAGACTGTTTTGTCCTCTTGTCGTATGGAAGTGTTTTAGTTTTCATGTTTTGAGAGTCCTCTCCAAAAATCAGCTCGAGAAAAAATTTACCAGGGTTCGCCCAAAATGTTTGAGAATCCTAAGAATAGTGAAAATTAATTTTTTCAATTATAATTTTTTTCCTCGTCGTGGTTAAATTAAGTATCTGAAAGAAAAATTAACTCCTGAAAGTACAGCGCGAAATATTCTTTTCTGAAGGTCGCTCAAATTTATGAAAGCAGGGTCCACAGCCTGGAAATTCCCTGCGTTTGGTTGGTCATTCTATTCGACACGGATAACACAGGCCTGCGAGGTTTTCCCCCTTGGAACTGGTGAACATTTTCCGAAGTAATTTCCTGCTTAGAATCCGAATCCGGAGCCAGAATTGGGCTATCTCGTCAGGATTTTGATATATCAGAGGTAAATACGCGAAAAATGCGGTTTTTCGCTACTTTTGAGGTTATGTACAGGACGCATAAAATTTTTCTGATCTTTTCTCTCAACTTCATCAATTTTTCTCTTCCCGTTTAAAATGAGCTATTGATCGTTCATGTACGATTTTTCTCGCATAAGTTACGACCATTCTAAGTTGTGTAATATGTCCCAAAAACAGAATGAGTATTCGCATTTATTACACTGATCGACAATGAAATTCTCCTTCAAATGAAATTCTCTTTTCTGAAGTAATTTTCTGCGTAGAATCAAATCCGGAGTCAGGATTGGGCCATCGCGTAAGCATTTCAAGATATTTAAGATTAGGTCCACGAACAATGGGTTTTTGATTACTTTGGAATTCATGTACTGAGTGCACAATTTTTTTAGTCTTTTCTTCTAATTGCATCATCAGTACTACTCTTACTCTTCAAGATAAGCTATTAATCAGTGACCTACAATTTCTCCTTGCAGAGTTACAGAGTATTCCAAGTTGTGAAATATATCCCCAAGATTATAATATTTCTAGGATCTCCTGAGGGTGCTGCCAGGATGTATGGGAATGAAAATTCTAATTTTCTAATATGATATTCTTATTCAGCGACCCAAAAACTTATATGTTCACATATTCAAGGAAAATTTCCTTCAAAAGAATGGGTTCCCCAAAGGGTTGATAATTCACAGACCTGCGGAATATAAGTTTTTATTTTCCCTTCGAACAATAATGGTTCCTTTCCAGGTATTCAGATTGTGGAACTAAAATATAACGCCAGTTTTTTACAGCACATCAGGATTCATTTTTATGTGAGATATGAATATTTACAGTTTTTAAACAATTTGTATGAACGAAAAATATATACGTTTATATAAAATTCAGACATGGGGCTGCACTGGTTTCAAACAAGACCTAAGATACTAGATAAATCAAAAGGACTTATGATATCTTTTTCTAGTTTCTTCAAAACTTCTGTTTGATCTCTTTCTGTTGTACTCATGATTCAGTTCATCTCTCTCTAACATCCAGCAATAGTCAGCCATCATTCCTAACGTCCCACCTTCCTTGATATCTGGTCTCCATAACCTTAAGGTCTTGATGAAATCTCTCCCCTTGCTCTTCACTGACAGCACCAAGATTCTCGAGGAAAAAGTCAATATGGGAATGCAAATAATTGAGTTTTATACTCATATTACAACCCAGGGTTTTGAAATTGTTAAGCATGCTGTTGACTATATTTTCATAATCAGGGCTTTTTCTGTTCCCTAAAAATGTTGTACGACTTCCTTAAATGACTTCCAAGCGGGCTTCTCAGTTTTATTCATAGTTTTCAAAGTCAGGATCTTGCATCAATTTCCTTATGTCTGGACCAACAAAAACGCCTTCTTTTATCTTCGCATCCGATAAATGCTTGAATTTATCACATAAATATTGAAACAAAAGACCATCTTTAGGCAATGCCTTTACAGATTGCTTCATAATGCCTAATTTGATATGAAGCGGAGGTAGCAGAATTTTGGAGCAGTCAACTAGTGTTTCGTGTACAACATTTTACTTCTAGGGTTCAATGATGCTCTCTGTGGCCAATCTTTCTGGATCCAATGTCGTGCTCTATTCCTACTATCCCATTCACATAGAAAACAGGGGTATTTTGTATACCCTCCTTGTTGACCAAGCAACATAGTTAATATTTTGAGATCACCACATATAGTCCAGTTATGATTGGAGTAATTTATTTTTGAGGACGAAATCAAATTTTCATAACATTCTTTCAAATGAGTAGAATGTCAATAGGCAAAGAAGCAAATTTATTACCATTATGTAACAATACTACTTTGAGGCTCCGTTTCGAAGAATCTATAAAAGTCTCCAATCATTTGGATTGTATTCTACATCAAACATTTTCAGTAGGCCAGGCACATCACAACAATACACTAAATTTTTTTCTTGAGCAAAATACGGTAGAAAATCCTTCTCTCTATTTCTATACCAATGAAAGTTCGTTGTACGATCCAGCATGTTTTTCTTTCAATCTGGAACCGAGTAATTCCGCAGCATCTTTCGGAAGATTAAGATCTCTTGTCAAATCATTCAATTCACTTTGAAAACAGTGGTGGTGTTTCGTTTCACTCGTAATATTCATCGTCAGGATCTGAAGAATTCATTATAGCCTCTTGAAATAAACTAGGATCAGATGAAAATGGTTGGGCAGGATGTCATAACTCTTTGCTATCAGGATCTTTATACGTAGGTAAAATCACAGAACGAATATCAGGATAACTTATCGCTGCTTTATTTTTAGAATTAAATCCTTTTATGTTTGAACAGCAGAAGTAACAATCGTTGATATGATTTTGCGGTTCCATCCAAATCATTGGAGTCTATAAACTAAAACAATGTTTTTCTCCTCTTGACCATTTCCGAAGTTCACGTACACATGTCGAACACACTTTATGAGGCGACCATTGTTTGTCTTAGTTTTTATGTTGATTTTGAAATGGCTATCGTATAGTTCTACAATACATTGAGAAATTATTTGTGGCGGTCTCTTGATTACATCATTTCCACCGAGGTAGCAGAAGATATCTGGAGCCTAGAGCCCTTTTCGAGAAGCCCTTCGTGAAACTTTTTTTCAATACACAGAAATTCACAACAATTACTGGACACTCGATACTTGTACGGAGGAAAAATTAGAACAACAATCAGTACATTCCGAGTGAATTAGTGGAATAATGTCTGAACATAGCAACAAACAATCTACGATCTCAGCAGGGCTGGCTCGAAGGATATTACCGCCCGGCGCGAGAATTTTGTAGGCGTCTGATTATAATAGTGTAGCATATTGCATAAATATATATTTATGTGATATGCTATAAGCATTTCTACCGTATTTCGCTCAAGAAAAAATTTAGCGTATCGTTGTGATGCGCCTGGCCTACTCAAGGTGTTTCATGTAGAATACAATCCAAAGTCAATCCCTTCATTCATTCAACATTTTTCTGAAGCATTTTGGTGCGCTGAATCCGCATATGGCCCCAGAATTGCTATATCACGTCAGGTATTTGGGATATTCCGACCTAAAAATGTGGAAAACACTGTTTTAGCATATTTGAGGTTCCGTAAAGTCGAAGGTAATTTTTCCACAAAACCAATAGATGCACCTTAATGTATTAGTCATCCTCTTCCACATGCCGTTGAGTTTTCTGATATATTTTTTTTTTTCTTTGAGATACGCCATTTTTAATTTTGTGCGCTCTTGTACTCAATAATTAGGTGGAGACACAATTTTCAAACTGTCGTATCTCAATGAAAAAAGGTATCTGAGCAAACTCAGCGGCATTGGAAGAAGGACATGCTTTGAGGTGCATGTATTAGTTTTGAGAAAAAATTGCCCTTCGACTTTACGTAACCCAAATATGTCGAAAAACAGTGTTTTCACATTTTTAGGTCAAAATATCTCAAAACCTGACGTGATAAGCTAATTCTGCAGCCAGTTCGGATTCAGCGGATCAAATGCTTCGGAAAAGATATTATTGTTTGAGGAAAAAGTCAAATTTCGCAGGCCTGTGTAATTAGTGGTTAATGAATTCCAGTACAATTTGTAGAATGTAGGCACCATAGAACATTGTCTGATTCATTGATTTCCATGTTTCAAGCGCCTTTTCAAAATTCATATTAGCATTCAATCCGTGGTTCCTGTGATGCATTGAATTTTTATTCATTTCGTCATATAATCTTATCCATCAGGTCGTAATGAAAAAATAGTACACACTAAATGTTAATATGAATTTTATGTTCGCTCGATAAGATGGAAAGCAATGAATTTGAAAATATTCATAAATTCTAATTGACCTTCAAAGATAAATACTGTAGGTTGTAACTTTGAGAAAGTGACTATTTTTGTGGATAATAAATTTTACCGCAACGAGAAAAATTTGAAATTAATAAAAAATTTTCTCCGCGCTGATCTTTGGGAGCACCCTTGAGATTTCAGAAACTAATATATTTTCGTACAAGACACGAAACCCCGGTTTTTGGGCCACTATATTGTACATATTTGCGAACAATATAATTGTACAATATATTCGACGGCAATGTGATGATGAATATATACAATAATGAATTACATTTATCCTGAATGAGTCTGACTTGTATTTTATTGACGTCATTTATTATTCAAATGCAATGTGCATAAAATGTTATGCCCAGCTGTTGAGGCGCCAGTGCTGCCCCAGAGTTGGGATCACCATTCCATAGATTCGATAGCCGACTATATGCCAGTATCAATATGGCACTGGCTGACTACAAAATCGATGTTGTATCGTCGTTGAAATCGTAGCGATGGGGATCAGGCTATTAGGAGTGAGCCGAAGCTTCACCAGTACTGAGTCAGAGTTGGGATAACCATTCAATATATTCAATAGGCGATCGAGTGCCAAGATCGGTAGGGCAATGGCTAACTACAAAATCGGTAGACGAACTACGTTGAAATTATGTCCATGGAAATCCGGCTGTTGTAGTAAACCAAAGCGGCGCCAGTACTGAGCCAGAGTTGGGATTACCATTTCATATATTTTATAGCCGACCATATGCCAGTATTGGTATGGCACTGATTGGCTACAGGAATTTGTAATCAACTGAATCAGTATAGCCACTTCTTCGCCCACCTAATATGGTAAATGAATCAGGTCATTTTGCTACCTGATGGCGCAGCTTTGATGAACTACCAGATGCATGTTGATTCGGGGATTTCTTTTGACCAAAGTTGATAACCGATTCCAAAGCCAGTCAGTCCCCCATTAGTTCAGGCACATTGTTTTCGACCTAACATATCGTACTCCCTCCAACTCTGGCTCTGTTCTGGCGTAGCTTTGGCTCACTACAACACCCAATCTTCGCTATTACAATATTCTGCCAATAATATTATTATAATGAACAGAGTTCACGCGAGTCATGTGAACCAATGTCTGGTTGTTTGTATATATGTATACGGGGCGTCCCATTTGAAACAGGACAGCTGAATAACTCTTCAGGAATGGAGGGGAAAGAAATTGTTCACATAAAAGTTGTAGGAGTTCGAAGGGGCCATAAGATGGTGACCTTAAATTTGACCTTGAGGTCAATTTTGAGCATAATTGATGGTCGAAGTATGTTTTTTCAAATGGAAAACCCTACGTTCGACCTCAGAAATGGAAAGAGCGGAAAATTTTACGTCCGAATATGTTAACATATCAGGTCATTTAGAGGTCATTTGAAGGTCAAAAAACCATTTTCTATGGATTTCCACGCACAAGCCTCAAACGAGTTGTTCCTCTGACCAAAGTTATTAAAGTTGAAGTGAAACCCCACGTTTTGACCTCGAATTGAAAGTAAACAGAACTAACCTTCAGAGTTTATTCTTCATATCAGTACGAAAATGATCATTAAGAAGTTTTCATCGTTTACGGTGTAAGTGCGGGTTCAAAATGGTTTATCCACTAACGAATGTGTTGATATTTTAATGATCTTGGGTGAGTGTCGCGGAGTGTATCAAAGAGCGTCACGATTGTACAGAGAGCGGTTTGAAGATCGGCAGCATCATCCTTCTCCAGAAGTCATTCGCCAAGTTGAAAGAAATTGTCGACAAGGAAGGATTGGTCAACGCCGAGACAATCAAGGTTTCAACTTTAACGACCCTCGATGCGTTGCTGTTTTAGCAATAATACACATGAATCCTCATGTTAGTTTACGCGATATTGAACGCGATTTGGGTATCCCACGCAGTACGGCACACAGAATTCTACAAGCTGCTCAATATCATCCGTACCACATCACACTGACCCAAGAATTATCTCAACAAGATACGCAGAATCAGGTTAACTTTTGCCATTGGGCTTTACAGAGGTTGAACAGAAGCGCCCGATTTCTTTCGATATGTTCTTTTCAGTGATGAATCAACGTTTCAAAGTACTGGCTTGTTAAATCGTCACAATAGCCACTATTGGTCAGCGCAAAACCCGCACTGGACTCAACAAGTTGATCATCAGCATCGGTGGAGTATAAATGTTTGGTGTGGAATTCTAGACAATCAAGTTATCGGGCCGTATTTTTTTGATGGAACTGTTAACGGTCCTAATTATCTACAGTTCTCACAGAATGAATTACCAGTTCTCATGGAAGAAGTGACATTAGCAACTAGGCAAAGGATGCGGTATCAGCAAGACGGTGCACCACCACACTTTGCTCGATGTGTGAGGGATTATCTAAATATCCTTTTCCCCAATCGGTGGATTGGTCGAGGTGGATTTGTACTGTGGCCGGCAAGATCTCCTGATCTGACCCCTCTAGATTTTTATTTGTGGGGTTACGTAAAAAATGTCGTTTATACCAACAGACCAACAACACATGTGGATCTACAACAACGGATCAGATAAGCAATTGAGAATATTCGTGCAGAAGTTTTCAGTCTGTTCTTGAAACTTTCGACGCCGGCTGGAGTTATGTATTGGAGTTAATGGCGGTCAATCCGAACATCTCTTGCAATAAGTGTGTCGTACTCGTCAACGGATTTGTGCCATCTGTAATTATAAAACGACGAACTGTAAAAATAAATAATTTTTTAATTATTGTTTCAAATTTGGCATTCATTATCGTTCTCAAGGTCGAATTCAAGGTCGAAACGTGGGGTTTCACTTTAACTTTGATAACTATGGTCAGAGAAACAACTCGTTTGAGGCTTTTCCGTGAAAATCCATAGAAAATGGTTTTGACCTCCAAATGACCCTAAATGACCTGATATGTTAACATATTCGGACGTAAAATTTTCCGCTCTTTCCATTTCTGAGGTCAGACGTAGGGTTTTCCATTTGAAAAAACATACTTTGACCATCAATCATGCTCAAAATTGACCTCAAGGTCAAATTCAAAGTCACCATCTTATGGCCCCCTTCTAATCCTACAACTTTTATCTGAACAATTTTTTTCCCCCTTCATTCCCTGAAGAGTTATTCAGCTGTCCTGTTTCAAATGGGACGCCCTGTATATTCTAAGCGCCAGCAATCTCCATGCACGCTCGTTAGACGTATTCAAATTTTCTCGTACATTTATCAGACACACACAGAGGTTTGGGTGTTCTTAGAGTGTCCTTCTACGTAGAATCGTCGATTTGAATTCCCAAATATGCCTTATAATAGAGTGAAAAAATATCGTGAACTCCAAAAAGTTTCAGTCGATGATACAGATTCTGACAATGAAGAAAGTAACCAAGGTCAGTATATGATATAATCAGTATTTATGGTATTTTTACACCATTCAAACTACTTACAACCTAACAGATCCCCAATAGTTTTCTGCTTGAAATTTTCAATAAGAACGCAAAAAGTACAGGAGTTTTCAAGGAGCTCATAATGGATACAATGTATATTTATGAAGAACTCTTTTAGAATTCTTGTGCTATTTGGGAAACTATTTTGAAAAGGAATGATTGTCAGTAAGTGTTTTCAACCAGTAATTCACTTTTGAACTGATACCGATACCGATTGTACTCAAATAGCACAAGCACTCTTCAAACATTCCAAGCTTGTGCAAGCTGGTTTCAAGCGATCTAAGCATGTGATCACGCATAGAATGTGCGAATAATCCATACGGTAAACAATGTTCCAAAATTACTCCCGATTATGTCAATTCATTATGACAAATGGCGTGGTACTGGCGAGGTTGTATTTGCCAAAGTTCGGCAAAAACAACTGTGCCTGTTCAGAATCATTACCGTTTTCCAACTGTCACCGAACATTCGCAAAATTTCAGACGGTATTGGCTCGCGTGGACAGACGGTATAGGGTCAGTATTGAATGAATACTGTCTGGGCAATACCAGGATTTCGAGAAATGGTACCGCGCCAGTATTCAGCCAGAGTCGGTATTATCGTTCCATATGTACAACAGACGGCAATATGCCAGTAATTATATGACTCTGGCTGACTACAAAATCGATAGTCGATTGATGTTGCAATTATGATCTTGGCAGCTCGGCTGTTGTGGTCAGCCGGAGTCGCGCCAGCCAACGGCTCAACAGCCAGAGTTGGTACTATGATTCAATATGTTCGATAGACGACATGGTACCAGTATTGGTGGAACTCTGGTTGACTACGGAATCGGTAGTCGATTGACATTGAAATCACGATCTTGGCAACTTGATTTTTGTAGTGAGCCGGAGTCGCGCCAGTATCAAGACAGAGTTGGTATGATCATTCAATACGTTCGATAGAGAACAATGAACCAGTATTGGTAGAATCTTGTTTCACTACGGAGTCTATGGTAAATTGCGTGACTTCAAGGGAATTGGTGCAATAAATGGGAATTTAAGTGGTCCGTTGTCAACTCGGAGATTAGCTGATGTGATAGAGACTCTGTTTCTCACTCGCAGGTCCCAGGTTCAATCCTTGCCCAGTGAACTTTCATGAAACCACTTCCAAAGCGTCGTTCTCAGATAACGGTGATGAGATAAATAGATTCACAAAGTTTTGAAAGTTCAAATTCAATGTATTTTTTTACTTGAAATATAACTCCAGGGATCTCTAATTACCAGCACTGTGCAGTACTGGGTCAGGTCTGAATTCCTACATAGGATGTATTATTTTGATTCTCTACCACTCCTCATCCAGGTGTGGTGGAACAATTAGTTCTGTTGTCATGCCAGAGTTCCACCATAGTAGGCACACACCAAATATCGCTACCGACGTGGTGGTAAATGTTTTACTGGCCCCAATGTAAAATGATGTTATCATTCCGACTCCTTGTCAGTACCGTCCAAACCACTGGCTCCATAAGGGCAGGGTTGGATCCACCAGTACTGGCAACTCTGGCAACAGTACCGCGCCAGTAGCGGCCCGTGTGTACATTTCCGCATGGGTACATTATACTCGAAATTAGTGGAATCTGTACATTTGAATCGTCAATCAATATTCTGCTCCTATGACCAAATTATCATTTTGTCATTCTCAATTCATTTGCACGTGCAAACTTTTGAATAAAATTAGTTTGAAACTAAACTCGATTCGAATCAAAACATGGCATGCAATTTTGGACCTTCAACTCGAACTTTTGTAAGTTCGGCATCACTGATCTCATACCTACCTCGTATGGTCCGTGAATTGTTAACTGCACTTATTAAGTAGGCTCACGATTAAAATGGGGCGCCTTTTGAAACCTTTGTACATCGGGAGGACCATACAAAAAATACATGCAAACCATCATATTCTACCCTGGGGGACACTACTTACGGTTGTTCTAGGTGAGCACCAAGGAAATTTCAGATATCAAATACTTTGTGACGTGCACCTCAATTACAAGAAAATACTTTGCCCACTAATCCATTACCATATCATTCTCATCAAGCTGAGGACCAAAATCGTGATTTCTTTCTACATTATTATTAGCTCCATGCTCATGTGAAATTTCTTCCAATAATCCTTCTTCAAATCGCGCTCATTCTTCCCTTAATGTTTCCACTGTCAAACTGTTGGGATTTTGTATGACTTCATTTCGATGTGCAGCAATATTTGTTCTCTTGCGCTTCAATTCCGTCTCCAAATGCTGCACATACAGTAATTGTCCTGTTCTCTTCTTCTAATTGCTTGTGTTTTGTCATCAATCCATCGTACATCTCCACACGTATGAGATTATTTCCAGTTATTCGTGGAACATTTTCAGTCTGCAAAAAAAATTTGAACGCATTACTAATCGTGTCAGGGGGAAATCCGGGGGCGGGGGGGGGGAGGTACAACATACTCTTATATACATTTCAATAGGTCCCGCACTCAGCGGAATGAATTATTCTACTTTAGTACTGATTTTCCAATAATTATAAATTAACAGTGATTCTTCTTGAAAGTATATCTTATACATTGTCATCAGTAAAAAATTACCCATATTTAAGCAGGATTTTTTCTGAAAGTTGGAAAACTTTGATTTCTGAGACATACTATATGCGAATCAAATCCATGAAGATATAAGACTAGAGAAGACAAGTATGGAGATTTCACATAAGGGGATTCATCAAAGGCAAAGTTACTCGATCTCTCCCCCTACTTTTCTCAACGATTAATGAATATAATCGATTTTAATGAGCAGATGCATCTTCTCAGGATATCAAAGAGCGTGCAGCTTTTCTTCATTTTCATTTTATTTGTTCGTTTCTGAAACTAGGGGGCCGATTTTGGAATCTAGTAACTTTTTGGGAGGTAGTGAATGTCCTTAAGTTGAAACGTCATCGAAATAAACAGAGAGAAGATGTAGGAATGCCAAAGTGTCGCTGTGTTCCATGTGATGACGTAATAAATGAAACACAGTGACACTATTGCACCCTCATCTCTTCTCTCTGTTTATTGCGTTGACGCGATCAGCTCCAGCATGCCTCCTCTAGTCTTACATCTCTATGATCACATCCCTGAGAGAACGTTCAGGAAACTTTCAGTTATCTATCAAATGTTTGGACAATTGTTTCAATCACTGGAATTCCTCCTCGTATGACTTATAATCGATAGATTGAACCCTCTGCTCCACGATAGTCTCTTCATTTTCCCCCTATGTTCAGTTCTCGCATCACAAATTCAATTTTTCATGAGGTCTTTTCAGGGTCTTTTCAGGGTCTTCTCTTCGAACAAAAAGACGGCCTCTCCAGGGTCTTTTTGAGGTCTTTCAGGTCTCCCAGGGTATGACCGGTATTTTTTGATATTATCAGCGGTTTATTATTTTCGGCGGTTCGATTGGCACTGATGTGATGATTCGGAGAATCGTTGATGTTACTTCTATTGTTGGTTTTTGTAGTGGTGTCGTCAGTGCTGGAGTTTGTGGTTTACCTCATATCAGTGGCTGTATCTGTAGCAGCGGCAGTTCCCTTGGCACTATTAACTCTCACGTTTCTCTGATCCCACAAAAAAATACGTACTGTAATAAATTTTGTACTCTCCAAGTTGGATCTCAGGAATGGAACATTCCGTGACATCCCTGCTGTGGAATCCTCATCAATGCAGATAATACCTCATCGATCCTGTTTCAAATAAACATATCAAACTGCACAAACATTAGGGGGTGTTTTTTTCAGAGGATTTGATGAGGAAAGCTATTGGAACCAGACGAAATCCCATCAGCCTCATAAGTCTTGTGAATCGTATCAGATTTCATGTATACTGTTACAAGTATACATATCAAACCTCATGAAAACCGATGAAACTTTAGCGAAACTCATAAAATCAATATTACAATAATTATCAATAATACGAGATTTGAACGGAAATGCATGTTATTTCAATGTAACCCTGACGAAAATTTATGTCATCATTTCTCATAGTCCCAATTCATGGAGGAAATATGAGGAATTCTATTGTTCTTTCTCATATTTTGTCCATGAATTGGGTCTATGAGGAATTAAGACATACATTTTCGTCAGGGAAGTACACAAATTTATTGAAGTATATTTTATATTTTCGATAACTCTTGATAAATTGCATACCCAATCATCCCCCTTAGCAATAGAGGTTATTCAGTTCCAAGAGTTTTCTCCAATACAAGTTTCAGATGTTTCACGCAACATGAAAAGATAGATTCAATAACGATTTGTTTTTGAGGAAGATCTTTCTTAAATCATTCTTCTAATGTTGCATAAAACGTCTGAAAGATATATTTTGAAAAACTTTTAGAACCGCGTGTCCTGTATTACAATTTTCGATCTAATGTGCATGAAAATCCATGGAAGTAAATTTCAAGTTGCCTTACGTTCAGTGGTGATCCTAATTGATCCGAATGTACTTTATTGAATACTTCTCCTTATGACTCAGATGTTTACTCGTCAAAACAACTGAACAAGCGAATCACTGTGTGCTCGATTAATTACAATGAGCTGCAATAGCGGAAGTGAATCTGATAAATCTGCATATATTTTTACAGAAGTTTGTTTGCTGTCTTGTAATCTTGCTTCCAGTATTCCAAGCTTTGACAACATCACTACACTCGTACAGATGCAACAGTACGTACGTGTGAAGACGGAAAACGTTTGTTTGCGCACTTAGCCTAGTATGCTCTGAGTTAGGCTGCTCTCCCATGCAGCGGAAAGCGCAACGCGGAATTTAGAGGAAATCTAGATGTTTTGAGAACAACCAATGAGATCAATTCCGCTATTCTCATATCATATTGACGCCGATAATCGGCGGATTGTCAACGGAATACGCCAGATATGAGTGTATTGGTGTTGCACATGCATATATATTTCTGCCATCCAAAAACATAACCGTCCACTTGAAATATTCAGTTTCTAGAGTATGGATGTATGTTCCTGTGTTCCATTCCTCAATAAATGATTGTTCAGTCTCTATTATCCAGGTTAGGAATTCCAAAGTCCTATTATCAAAATTGTTTCTTCATTAGAAAATTGGTCAATTGAAAAAAGTAAAATGAACGTAGATCAGGTAATTTATACAATTTTATATATACATATGAAGCTGAAACTGGTGGCCAAAAGCTTGCAGCTGATTGACGTAACTTTTGGTAGAATCTTTTTATTCATCAAGTATTTGAATAGCAAAGCCAGGAAGCCACTCAATCAATTGCTGATATGAAAAATATTCAAATCGATTTCAATGAAAAGGTACAACAATCGGCTGCTAGTTTCAGTTTCATTATGTACATCATACTTTTAATGTTTTGATTATGATTATGTGACAATATCCAACGTTTTCATCGAATGTTTCCAGAATTCCGTGAAATGTGGTTATTGCGGGTGGATTATGTCCATGAATTTTAATATATTAGAACATTCCTGTTTCAATAAATATGATGAAAATAAAAATTTAATCAAAGTGGATGAAGATAGAGTTGTAACCATGAAGGTAAGTATGCACGTTTGATCATTTTAAATTCAAATCCTTAATATGCACGACAAATAATTTCTATTCAAAGCATAAACAATTTGTTGCTAGTATAAGAGGATATAGCGTGAATATTATACTATAGACCTTGTACTTGGAAAGCCTGCACAGCAGTGCAACCGATATAATGATATGTTGCTTTCACATAAAATTTAGATTGAGTTGGGGAAGGAACGGTGGCTCAATGGAGAAACAAAGTGGAGATGATAGAGCAATGTGCTGCCTGGACTTTTATGTGGACATTTCTGTGTAACGTCCAAGTCACCTCTCCATCAGGCCAATGTTTCTTCTTCGATTCTCCACTTGAAATGTACATGATGAACTTCCACAAAGTTTCCCATCGGTGGCGATGCTGTATGGGAGTTTCAATGTATCTTTCGTACAGCCAGCAAAGTACCTTCACAAAGCATTGTGATTTTCAATGTTGATGTGAGTGATTTTTAAACAATATTCTTGAAAAAATATCTTGTAGAAAAATTCTATTCAAAATGATTTAATGAAATTAGTGATTCCAATTTCAATCATTAAGAATTCCTTTTGCACATGAAACATACAAATTTCATGTTTCATTACTTCTTGAATATTCTTTACTTCACATTGATTGTACTACTCGATATAATTACTTGATTGGCCACTTTTTGTAATTCAAGGACCTGTACGGACCATTAATTATTTATTTATTTATTTATTTAATTTGTTTATACGGGTATAAAAGACCCTTTGGTACATAGAATATACATTATTTGAACCACATTATATATATCATACATCAAAGCATTAAGCATCATGTGAGCTCGACTACATGCATCTTATATTACAACAACAGTTGACGTGTATAATTATAGGTGAAAAGGACACTTAGATATTAAATTTGACAAATAAGAAAAGAGAATTCCTAAGATCAGAATGAGATGAAATAATTCAAGCACATCACTGTAAGAATTTGCTAGGATAGATATCCGATTTACCGGATCAGAATAACCGTGTCTCGATTTATAAGAAATTGGATTGAACAATTTGAGGCGCCTCAATAAACGAGAAAGGACATTAAAACGTACAAGTCCAAGCAGTTGAGGGCAGCGAATTTTCCCATTAAAAATTTTATACAAAAATGAAAAATCATTGAACAAACGACGTGATTCCAAGGGGAGGCAAGTTAAGTAGAGCCATAATCAATGAGTAATCATGACAGAAGTGACGCTCAACGGACAAGCCTATCTGATAGGCAGCAAAACGCAGAAACTTATACTGCAGACTCTTTCCAAGTCCTGTACAATCCCGGAATTAAATAGAGACTCCATTTAGGGCCACATACTCAAGATGAGAGTCTAACTAAAGTACAATACAGTGTTCGAAGTGCAACAGGATCACGAAAAATCTTTACAAACGCGCTTGATGAATCCGACAGATTTCATGGAAGTACCAACTATGTGATTGTAAGCTGATCTGAGAAGTTAAAACGAGTCGATAGAAACTCCAAGATCACGAACAGTATTTATAGGTGATAACAGAGAATGAGACAAAGTTACCAAGGAAAATAAATAGCATTTTTACCTCTATGAAATCTCATCACATGGCATTTAGTGAGAATTAATGACATATTAGATAGCACACACACCAAGATTGTAACCGATCCAAATCAGATTGCAGATTTTGAGGCATCTCTGTGAAAGTTCTTATAATCATAAACAGTTTCAGGTCATCAGCAAAAAGAAGATGTGTGCAAGTACTTGAAAATCGTAGAGATATCCATTAATGAAAATATGTAAATAATGAAGGACCTAGATGTGAGACCTTGCGGTACACCTGAGGATACAAAAGGAAATGAATCAGAGAAATATTGAAAGGCACGAACTGATCGCGTACGATTCAGAATATAACTCTGTAACCACGACAAGAAATTTAGCTTCGAATACCTAGATTACTTAATTTATTTAACAATATATATTATGATCCAACTCTGCTCAAAAAGCCTTTGAGAAGAATCTGTATATATAAGTATCCCACTTGGGCATTTTGATCAAGCGCAGAGGACACAACATGAGAAAAAATAGACAAGTTACTTACGGTAGATTTGCAGAAGTGGAGCCATGCTGGAAATCAGAAATAATATCAGAGAAAACAAGTGGTGTTATTTTATCAGTAACTATATCTTCAAAATTTTCGGCATAACATTCAGCGATACTAATCGGTCTACACTTTCTCACGTCAGAACGTGGTCCCCAGATTTGAAGATAGGAGTAATTGAGCTGGATTTCCATTGAGAAGGAAGCATATTTCAGAGGATGAAGAGCTATTTGAAGATCAACCACAAAGGCCGAGAAATGACGAACTTGCAAGATTTTAGAAAATTAGGAGGAATACAAAATCATCACCAGGACCGGAAGAAGTTTCAAAGATGAGATTTTTATTGAACACTTCACCGATATTGATGGATAAATCGGAAAGATTGACATTGAAAGTAGATTCTGGTAAATTACAAGGAACAACAGGACAAATTTTGATAGACTGATCTGAAATAAGATTGCAAATAAGTTCAGAAACTATGGCAATACCAGTATTGCCAATGAGTACCGTCTAAATGCATCACCAGAAGAGGGTATACCGTTCTGATTTCGCTTACTATTAACAAAGTTCCAAAAGCTTTTGACATTTTGTAGGAATGGACCCTTGAACGTAATGGCTAGAAGATGAGACAAGTAACATTGGCGAGTCAAAGACTTTACATTGAGCTCGCTAAGTGACTAAAGATTAGGTAATCTTCAGAAGCAATTTGACTCTTTTGTACCTATTGTAGGCGATTTTCTTTTGACCGAATAAGTTTAATTAATTCCCGAAGAAAACCCATTTGGGATAAGAACTATTCCTTGATACATACTTGGGTACGAATGAATCCAACTGCATTATATAAATGAAGATACAAAAATCAACAGCTCAATAACATTAAGATTACGCAATTCATCGTCCCAGTTGATAGAACCCAAATATTCTAGGTGCACTGTAATTCGCCTTATTAAAATTATATTTGATGATTCTATTGGGGACCAGTAAAACACTATCACGTAAGGTTGAGCTTAGATACAAGAAGAGAGAAGGATGAAAGATTTTTACGCGAGAAAAGGATCCAGAGCAATATTGACATCAATACACGATCGTTATCAGAAAAATAAAGATCAAGTATGTTACCATGGGAATTTCTACAAGTATTAGGTTGAAACAAATTCAATTCATTGAAATATTCAGAGCTACCTATTGTAGGAGTCATTACATTGAGATTCGAACCAGGTAACACTGAGAAAGATAATTTGGAATCAATATTGCTCCAGGAAATATATGAGGTAGTGTAATCCCATGTATAAGTATGAGGAGTTAAGTTCTCCTTGAGAAAGTTTCGCCAACGCTACAATGGTCAAAGTATATTGAAAGTCCGAAGAAGGTGGAATGTAGACAATGCAAACAACAACGACAAAGAACCAAAATAAACTTTTGACGTAAAGATGTTCAACTTTGGAATAAGAAGATGAGACGACACAGCTCCGATGCATGGGTATCCTTAACGGCTTGATTAAGACACCACACTCCCCGTGAAAGATTGACTGGTGAGTCCGTTTCTATCCATACGATAAACTGCATAGCCATATAAACCAATTTCAGAAGATAGAATATCCTCGCGCAGCCAGGTTTCAGATAAGATAATAATATCATAACATGGATCTGATATGCTTAACAGAGCAATGAGAAGTTGATCAAGTTTAGTTCTCAAACCACGAACATTCTGATAATACACCAAAGGGTCGATTAAGCGTTTTTTTCTTTGGTGAGCAGGAACTATCTAGGTATCCCATTGGAAAATGGCGAATAGTCCTTGAAGGGTCATTTAGTTTTCAGCCTCTTCACGTAAGTTCGACAGATGATTTCATTTAGCTAGGTACGATCTTGCGATATTCTAATTGAACCATTGTACAACGATTTGTTACGAAGAATCTCAATGAGTATGTTCCGTGATACCAAATGTGACACAGATCGGACAAGTTTTAAAAGAAGCATCCTTCTTTTGCCATTACGACGAATCTGCACATTGTCGTAAGTATCAGTCCTGATTTTTTGAAGCAGATCAGTAACTATAACATGATCAGAGACCCATCCCTCGAATTCTTCAACGTTTAAGAGAGTAGAATATTACATGCTCTTCGATGTCGTTCATTCGCTCATCTATCAAATCTTCTCATTGTAGAAACCTTGTGAAGAAGAAGGGGCAGACGATTCCAGGTGGATATCTCGTGAATAATTCCGCCACAGTGTTGGATAAAGGAATTTAATTTGATCCCCAAACGCGTTGAGCTGGTTGCTGAGTTTTGAACAAAGCAGAATCAACGATGCTCTGAATTTCCGATAAAAAACCTGACTGATCCAACACGCCATCAGAATTTTTCCGCAGAGATCAACAGAAGTATCAGAAGACGGAAGGAATGCCCCCTTCCACAGTCATCAGTACTCCATTATACCATGGATGGTGACTTCTCGCTAAACACGACGAACCGGGATGTGATATAACACTGCATGAAGCACAAGATACCGGTTTATCCACAACTCTGGAACATCCTTTACATACTTTTTTGGCATTTTGAAGTTTATATGATTTATATGATAATAAAAAAATTTTTTGAATTCCAATAAACGGCAAGTATGAGATCCACTGTACCGAGGTAAACACACACGAAGAGTGTTTTTTATGAATGGTTGTTTGGATGGTTCAGTTTGCATATTTTATATATATATATGCGTTATATATATGCGTATATATATGCGTTTTATATATGCGTTGGAGCTTGAGATGTTAATCTTTTTGATTAACCATAATTATGGTATTTTCATACTCAGTATTATTAATAATTTTCCATTATTTCAAGCAAATTGGCATCAAGCCATCATCGAGAAACACACACACACATATATATATATATATATATATATATATATATAATAAAATATAATAAAATATATATATATTAAAATTATTAATAATACTGAGTAAAAAAATAATAATTATGGTTAATCAAAAGATTAACATCTCAAGCTCCAACGCACTGTCCAACATCAATAGTATTAAGTTTTCTGCATAAAGTTAGCACCTTTTTTTTATAGCCATTGATCTACATCTTAATCCTCCTTCCGTAGAGTAGATGTTGAATAGAAAAATTTCAATAAACATCAACGTACAAGCATGTTCCTTAGGATAGATCCGATTGAAGACGTAATAAGCAGAGAATAGCATCTTTATAGCTTCGAGGCACTCACGAGTATTTTGCACCATTCCTCCATCTATCACTAGCCAATATTCGTTTGGCTTGTTATTGGTTTCATCCCCTTCTGCAACAATCCATTAACATGAAAACATATAATTCACAATATTGAAGATATCCATGGATTGGATATGTAGGGTGTATCACAATTTTTTACAAACATTTTGAGGACAGATAAATACAAACAAATACTTCTCTAATACTCACGTAACAATGTAAGGTTGGGGTAGTCCTGTGGAGTCGTAATATTTTCATGATCAAAATTAGACTGTGGAAAAAGAAATATCGATCAACTACATCCATGTGATTAATATCATGGTACGTTACAAAATGCAAAATAATGAAATGTTCATTTCATTCCACATCAAGACTCTTCGAAAATGAGAACATTTTATTAAAATACTCACTGGATAAGGTTTGATGAGTGCGTTTTCTTTGAAGTGCTGTGAAATTACGTTTAGAACCTGTTCCGTTTGAATTTCAGCAGACGTTGCAAATGGACAAAATTCCTTTAAATATCCGTAGGCTATAATTATTTGAGTTTTTTCTTCAAATTTAATGGCGAATTCTTTAAGAGAACGATCCGTGAGTTTTCCAAAATGCCAAAACAGACATAAATTGTTGAATAGGCAGGGCCACGTTTCCAATATTTGTTGAACTTTTGGCAGATTATTTATTCTATTCAAAAAAAGTCTTTGTTGAGGGTATGTTATATCCATACTACTATAAATGTTATTGATGGTATCTGCATCATCAATTGCAACTCCACTGAAATCTAGAGTATCTAAAAATTTCTTGTGTTCTGTGAATACTTCTTCTGAAGCTTCTGTATCATCAGGCTGCCAAGCAGTACAACCCCCTTTTAAACACTTCTTAAGCTTCTGACATTTTGAAGGTAAACCCAAAGCGTTAGATAACGATGGTCTTTCATGTGGTCGGTTCAAATAATTGTTGTGTTCCTGTAATTTCTGAAGAATGGTATGATACCCGCAATCGAACCTTGACCCGTCATCATTCCGATCCTCGAATGAATTCGGAAACTTATTCACAAGTTCCTCAGCAGCTGAGATAAATGCGCTTGTAGGGATATGTACATCGTGAAACCTCATTTCATTCACAATAGAAATGACCGTTGATCTAATGAAAGAATGATCTCTGCTCCCTTGGTGCATTTGTTTCAGTAACCCGGCTCCAAACTGTGTCCACTGTAATTTATAATGATCCCAACCTGGATATTGTTTTGCCTTATTTGTTAAAAATTTATCGATTTGGCTTTCTACGCTTCATCCTGGTTTACATTGCGCTCCTGTACATCAGCAGTTACAGACTGATTCGCGTCCACTGTTGAGTTCAAAGATAAGACGTCTTTATTATTACTATCATCGTCGATTGTATCGAGTTGAGATTTTTCCGTTGATGAATCCTGTGTTTTTTCAAGGTTCGATGGTTTGGTTCACAGTTCCATTTTTTGTACAGTTGATTCTTCCAATTCAATTGTAGGTATAGTAGCAGAACACCATTTCCCTCCTGGTTCAAAAATAATGAAAAGTTCAGGAGAAAAATGGAGAACTAGATCATCTTCGTCGAGGTTTAGTCCATTAGATGCCAAAACTAATTTAACGCCATCAATGCCTAATTTCTTGTTGACTTTTTCGATGATATCGAGTACCAAGTCTTCAGAATGTGGAATCACGACAGCAGTTATTTCTTGACGGGAATTCGACCACACTGTGAATACAGTCATCTCCAAAAAAATAATCAGGTACGCTTCAATTCTACACTTTGTAACCGGCGAAGACACAACGCAGGAAAATTCCAAACCATCGTCGATTATTTTTACCTCACAGGGTCGTCGCACAGTAGGGCCGAATGCCAAAAAGCTGGCCAAAACCCCAAAAATGAGGTTTGTAGTTGGGGATATTCGACCCTTGGGATAAGTAAGGTGATGTCCCGAGTATTGGAATTCTGATATAAGAAGATCTGATCCCCTCCCCCTGCCCTTGTGTACCAGTTGCAAAATACCCTCCTTGAAGTATAATCCGCGTGATTGGAGGCAGTAAAATAACGAGCATGTTCAAAAAGACGCTGTGTCTCGAAAAATGAACCGATTTAACTTTTTCAAATTGGAGTCTATTACTGAAACTATGTAGAATACACTTAAAATTAAGAGAATATCAATTTGATGAGTGGAAGATACTGACAGAGCAATGATTGGATGTAATTTCTATATCTATAAATGAGAAAATGTGTTTGGTTTTTGAAGGAATAGTAGAGAATTACGCAAAATTACGTCGTTCAACTTATTGGAGGTGGTAGATGGGACTCTTACCTAAACATCAGAAAAAAAACGGCTGCACATGTCTGCCCCCAAGCAATTCCGCCATGTTTTTGTGCAGGAAATCACAAAAAATTAGACGGAGTGATGAGGAGTCCTTAGATCCGTCTGAAACTTGATATGCAGAAGTTTGTGGGGTCGTTGATTATGAATCCGTTGTCTTCATTTCGGAATTCAAAATGGCGGATCCAATATGGCGGACGAAAATTGAAAGAAATCATCGGATTTCCTTCAAATTCGTTACCCAGGGGTTTCTGAGGTCGCTGATTACGAATCCGTTGTTTGAATTTCGAAATTCAAAATGGCGGATCCAATATGGCGGATGGAAATTGAAAAAATCATCGGATTGCCTTCAAACTCGGTACCCTAAGGTTTTTAAGGTCGCCGATTCTGAATCCGGTGTCTGAATTCCGGAATTCAGGATGGCGGATCCAGTTTGACAGAAAAAAATTTAAAAAATCAACAGATTTCCTTCAAACTCGGTATCCAGGGTTTTGTGGGGTCATTGATTACGAATCAGTTGTCAAACTCCAAGAATCAAAGATAGCGTATCTAATATGGTGGACACGAAACTCAGAATTCAGTAGATTCGCTTTGAATTTTATCTCAACGTTAGTATGTGTTTCATTTCCAGTGTACATTTGCTGCACGAGGAAAACTGTATGAGATTGATTACCATTCGTTTTTCTTCTCATCGCGGGCTTAGGGTACACAAAAGCCAGAAATCATTGATATTTAGGAAGATGATGGACCATTGAGAGAAAAACAGTATTGCTGGAGAATATTCGTAGTGAATTTACTATGAGTTGATGAATTCACTAGGGGAAATGACAATGAAACTACCAACATTCAGTATTATTACTACGAATTTTTGGTAACTTCACTGCTAACATTCTTCAGCGATGCTCTTTTTCCCTAAAGTAACCGTCATTTTCCTAAATGTTTATAGATGTCATTCAAGTATTGATATCTCTTTTCTTTTCGTGAATTGAATCATGACTCGCGATTTGGTGATCGTTCTTATGTTAACCTATCGTTTCCATGGCAACGTAAATAGTTGGTTGTAATCGGTCTGATTTCAAATGGTGCTTATCACAATTGTGCAATAGCTGTCACCGAATTCTTACTCTTGCTAGTAATCATTACCGTAAACTTTTTTCCGCGTGCAAGTTTGGAGCTTGGTGAATATTTTTCGTTTTTTAAAATCATCCAATGTTAACATACAATTCCAAATGAGATGGATTCCGCTGCCATAGGTGAGTGTTTCAACAACCTATATTTTCTCAGTAGTTTAATTTGAACAGTTGACTGCAAAAAAAATTAGCTTAAGAGGGTTGAATCCAACCCAAGAAAATTAGGAACATTTTTAGAAACACATGGGGTTTCTGTAGCGAATTTTATCGAATTCTACGACGTTTGTAGATTTTGAAGATGATTCAATGTCTATGACTCGGAGAGAGATGTACAATATTTTAAGGAGCAGTCCTCTACCTACGTTGGATGAAAGGTTTACTTTCCTTCAAGGAAAAATCATCGAGATAACGTGTTGTCCGGATAACAAAACTACAGAGATCTCAAACCTTTCATCTACTTTTAAATGTGTATTTAAAAAGAGATGGGAATCTTCTCAAAGGACCGAAGAACGATTTCTTAAAAATAATGAAGATTCGTTAAAACAAGAGGTAGTGTTTTGTACTTTCAGGAATCCCCATTCTGTAACTGTTCACACGCAAGTGGGAAGACCTCTTGTTGAATTCAACGAATGTTCAGAAAGAACGAAACGTAGGAAAACGGAGAATATCAGAGTAAATACTCCTATCTCAGAGCTGTCTCACGCCACACGAATGTGTTTGAGAGCGTCTGGACAGATCGAAGCCGCAAAAATTGTAAAGGATGTTACATCTTCTGATCCTGAGCTTGCCAAAATGTATATGAAAGGTTATCAAACTTTCAAGCGAAATGAGCCAAAGATGTTGAATGATGAAGGTGCTCTAGCTCTCCTAGTAGATGCCGAGCTCTCAAGACATCAGTACTGCTCATTGCGTGAAGCTGATCCGCAGAAATTTCCACCTTATAAAAAAATTCAACTGGCCAAACGCATGTGTTTCACTGACAAGTAATTTATTCAAATAACAGAAACCTGCGCTGTTATGCAACTACAAGCACTTCTTGATCACACAGCTACACGTATTTTAAAGCTACAGAATTCGGTTTTGTCAACTTCATCTGATGAAGAGTTACAAAACCTGGTACTTATTTCCAAATGGGGGTTTGATGGGAGCTCTGGCCACTCCTTATACAAACAAGCATATCAAAGTTCGGAAGCTAGTGATTCCGCTGTGTTCATTACTTCACTTGTGCCTCTCCGCCTACACTGCAATTCAAAAATAATTTGGCAGAATCCAAGGCCATCATCAACCAGATTTTGTAGGCCAATCAAAATAGAGTTTGTGGAAGAATCAACTGAAGTTTCGATTGCAGAGAAGCTACGGGTTGATAATGAAATAGAAAATCTGAGGGCTACTTCTTTCAGAACTGATGAAAAACATGTTTCAGTGAAACATGAGATGATTTTTTCTATGGTGGACGGGAAGGTATGCAATGCCATAACTGAGGCAACCTATACCCGGAAGTGCTATATATGTGGTGCCACATCTAAGGAATTCAACAAAATTGATGATATAGTATCCAGGCCGGTCAAAACCGAAAACCTCCAGTTTGGTTTGTCTTGTCTACACGGCTGGATACGATTTTTTGAGGGCCTCCTGCATTTGTCTTATAAGCTACCTATTCAGAAGTGGCAAGCACGAAAACAAGATAAAGCTTTGGTGGAAGGACGAAAAAAGGTTGTACAGAAAAGTTTTACAGAAAAATGTGGCCTCATTGTCGATGTTCCTAAGCCAGGGTTTGGGAACTCAAATGATGGGAATACCGCTAGGCGATTTTTCGCACAACCCGAAGTTTCTGCCGAAATCACAGGGGTGGATGTCAACCTAATACAACGACTTCATGTAGTATCAGCTACCGTTTCAAGTGGCCATGAAATAGACGTTGAAAAGTTTCGGAGTTACGCTTTAGACACGGCACGCTACTACGCGACAAAATATCCGTGGTACCCAATGTCACCTACGATGCACAAGTTTTTGATCCACGGACCTGAAATCATTGCATCTGCTCTTCTACCTTTAGGCCGATTGACTGAGGAAGCACAAGAGGCTCGTAACAAAGATTTTGAAAGGTGAAAATGATGTATATCACTCAATAATAGTCTATATTTGTCACAGTGGACTCGACACTTTGAAGGGAAAAATTTGACTTCTCAAGTACTGCAATCAGTTTGATACATTGCACAATACGTTTTTGACTACTAGGCAAACTATATATTTATGGTAACCACGAGAATATATGTTCGCGAAGATTGTTTTGTTCTAGTAAGGAATTGGGGGAATTATGAATATTCATATACTTTTTTTTATTGATAAGCCACATTGTTCATCCTCTGGAAACATAAATCCATAGACTAGAAAACAATTTTGAGAATCAAGTGAACTTATGAATTAGAGGATTTATTCAAAACTTTATACTGATGACCCCAAAGTGCAGCTGCTTTTTGTTTTTCCTTGATTTTGCTTGTCATGTTGAGATCAAAAGCTTTAACGGTGTCGATGAATGCATAATTATATTCAAATATCTCAACAACATTCATTTCCAAAGGTACCGAGAGCATCACTCCAGGAAATGCAGCAGAGAAAAAACGAATGAAGACATTTTTAAATGGTTCCTTTTGAGTTCTGATCCAATGTTATCGAGTAAAAGACAGTTGCCCAAGAAGAAACTAAAGTTTCTCCCTAGAAACGTGTTAAGCTTGATCAAAACTCCGGATATACTTGATAAAGACAACGTAACTTCCCCATTATCTTCCTTTGAGAGTGGAGAAGAAGACTGATCTGAGTAAAAAAAGTGTGGCAAAAGTAAAAACCATTACGATTTCATTTTCTTATATTATTGTATATATTGTGAATGTATATATCTTTCGATTCAACACATTTGGTGTGTTAATATCATTCGATAATTATATTAATAATGATTCAATGTTGGAAATAATAATAATAATGATCATAATAAGAACAACAAAATGGGCCGTTTAGTTCTTGTTTAATATCAAGTTATGAATGAAGTTTTGATTTTTGGCATCCGCCATCCTGAATTTCGGAATTTTGACAATGGATTCGTGATCAGCGATCCCAAGAACCCCTGGGTACCGAGTTTGAAGGGAATCCGATGATTTTCACAATTTTTGTCCGCTATATTGGGTCCGTTATTCTGAATTTTGAATTTCAGACCGTGGATTCGTAATCACCGACCACAGAAACCCTTGAGTACCGAGTTTGAAGAAAATGCGATGGTTTTCTTAATTTTTGTCCACCACATTGGATCCGCCATTCTGAATTTCGAAATGCAGACAACGGATTTGTAATCAGCGCCCCCAAAAATCCCTGGGTACCCAATTTGAAAAGAATCCGATGTTTTTTTCAATTTCCGTCCGCCATATTGGATTCGCCATTCTGAATTTGGGAACTCAGACAGCGGATTCGTAATCAGCGCCCCCGAAAACCCTGATCACCAAATTTGAAAAAAATCCGATGATTTCTCCCAATTTTCGTCCTCCATATTGGATCCGCCATTTTGAATTTCGGAATGAGAACAACGGATCCGTAATCAGCAACCCCAAAAACCGTTGGGTACCCAATTTGAGGAGAATCCGATGATTTTTAAAATTTTCGTCCGCCATATTGGATTCGCCATTTCGAATTTTGGAACTCAAACAGCAGATTCGTAATCAGCGCCCCCAAAAAACCCCTGAGCACCAAGTTTGAATAAAATCCGATTGTTTCTTTCAATTTTCGTCCGCCATATTGGATCCGCCATTCTGAATTTTGAAATTCTGACAACGGATTCGTAATCAGTGACCCCATAAACTTCCCGAGTACGAAGTCGCAAGCGAATTTGAGAGCCCCTTATAATTTTGTCCAGCTTTTTGGCATTTGGCCCCACTGTGCGTCGTTGATTCCAGCACATAACTTTGACTTCAGAAAAGGTCGCCAGGATGTCCTTTTATTTATTGGAAAAAAGGATTCACCATAAAAACCTTGAGGATTTATAAATAAATTATGAGTCAATAATTCATTTATTTAATAATCTTTATTCATACTCTGATCTCACTGATCCCGTATGGAGTTTTACAACTACTTAGCTTCGCAACTTTCGCCCTATTTATACCCAACTGTGATCAAACTGCGCATGTTCGATTTTTAGTATGACTATCGATTATCGATATTACGCTACCTTTCGATTTTCGCTATTATGTTTCAGCAACGATATGTCAAATGTCTTTTATCTTTATGATAATCGATATTACTCCCGTTCAGCAACGATTTATCGATAATCGATATCATAATTGTACGGTCACAGGCACCCACCTTCATTTTCTCTTAAAATTACAATTTTCAAATAAATAAACATATTAGTAATTGTCACATTATTCTAAAACATAAGGATTGTAATTCTTATTAGTGATTGTGACATTATTCTGACAGCATACAAGATCACTCTTTTTTATTCGGCATTTCGATAATCGTTACAGTATTCTAAAACACAAAGATTAAACTTTCCCTTTTTGTTATTCCCCCGTCATTTACGATTTTTCAAACAAATAAAACTATTCATTATTCTTCTATCATATTTTACACATGAAAGAGATCATATACATTTCGTAAAAAATAAACTAAATAATAGAAACGCGAGATATACATACATTTTTTTCCACAGATCAACTACTTGGTGAAACACAACTGAATACACTTTTTCTTTCAATTTAACAAACGAAACTTAAAATAAAACTTGATCTCATTTCTTTTTGATAGTCATAAAATAAACTGACAACTTTAATCTATTCACTTTGATTCCACATATTATTGTTGCTATATTATTTCCTTCTCCTTCAAGTCCTGGAAAACGATCCTGCCAACTTTGTTGTGGCTCATCTCTTCTAACGGTTTTCCTCTGACATCGTTACTCACTGGTTTATTTACATCTTGTATGTTATGGAATAACGCATGTGTCGCCCTTCTGTTCATTGTCGGTTTAGATGATTTCTTTGAAACCCCTGATTTTTGCATATCAAGCTTGAGTTCCATTTTGTTTTCCTTCCCGTTAGCGCTTCGGGGTGTTGGCACTTTATGATGCGATTTATTTTGTATATCTATCTTCATCGGTTCCATTTTTGTTATCCTTGGTTTGATAACATTATTTGTCACATTAGTAGTCATATCCAATCCATTCTCGTCATCAATATTGTATGTTGGTATGTCCATCAATGTTATGACTTAGTTGTCTATCACAGGCGAATTCATGCTCCCTGTATTTTCCTCTGGTTCGTCTTGAATTGGTGTAACAGGTTCAGTTACTATAGTTGTTCTGAAGTCATTCATCACCGCATTAAAGTCCAATACTATTTGATTTTTTTCTTCGTTCTGGTTGATTTCCTGACTTAATCGGAGCACTTGTAAGAATCCATTCTCACTTCCATCATAACTGCACAATTTTTCGATTAGCCCCCGAATTTTCTGTTTTCGAATTTCCCATGCGTGCGATACAATAAAATCCATTGAATTCTTTTCGCGCGTCTGGAATTCTTCACTCGATAAGTTTATTGGATCAATTTCTTGAAGTTGATGTAAAGCTTCCTCCTTGAACTTATCCATTGCATATATCGATTCACACTTTACACACCACGTACTTCTGATCGCACACTGTATTCCAACACGTCAATACACACTCCTCATGTAGTCTGAAAACTTTATTCTTTGTTTCCAGTTCTTAGTCCACTCAGTTCGCCCCCTGGTAACAACACTGAGAATCACACTGTACATCGATGCACTATCGAATCTTGCTCAACGGCCATATTGTTTCTTACTGAATATCGAGATTTCGATTCGAAAAAATTTTTAAAAAAAAAGGAATTTAATTTTTTTTTTAAAAAAACCCCCCCCTTTATAAAATTTTTTTTTTTTTTTTTTTTTTTTTTTAAAAAAAATTTAATTTTTTCCCCCCCCTTTTTTAAAATTTTTTTTTAAACCCCCAAAAAAACCCCCCTTTTTGGAATTTTTTGGGGGGCCCCTTTTTAAAATTTTTTTTTTGGGCCCCCTTGGGGGTTTTTTTTCTTAAAAAAATTTAAACCCCCCAAAATTGGGGGAATTTTTTTAAAAATTTTTGGGGGAAAAGGGGTTTTTTTTTTGGGATTTTTTTAAAAAAAATTTTTTTTTGTTTTTTCCCCCTTTTTTTTTTGGGAAAACCCCCCAAAAATAAACCCCCCCAAAAAAAATTTTCCCCCTTTTGGGTTTTTTTTTAAAAATTAAAATTTAAAAAAAATTCCCCGGGTTGGGCCCAAAGGGGAAAAAAATTTTTTTTTTTTTTAAACCCATTTTTTTTAAAACCCCCGGGTTTTTTAAAATTTTAAAATTTTTTTTGGAAAAAATTTAAAATTTTTTTTTTTTAAAAACCCCCGGGTTTTTAACCCCCAAAAAAAGGGAAATTTTCCCAAAGGGGTTTTTTTTAAAAAATTTCCCCCAAAAAAGGGGTTTTTTTTTTTTTTTCCCCCCCCCCAAAATGGGTTTTTCCCGGTTTTTAAAAAATTTTTAAAAATTTTTAAAAAAAAATTTTTTTTTTTTCCATTTTTTTAAACCCCCAAAAAAAATTTTCCTTTTTTCTTTTTCCCCCCTTTTTAAAAAAATTTTTTTTTTTTTCCCTTTTTTTTGGGCCCCCAAATTTTTTGGGTTTTTAAAATTTTTTTTTAAAAATTTTTTTAAAAAAAAATTTTTTCCCCCCCGGGGAAAAAAAATTTCTTTTTTTTTGGGGGGGGTTTTTAAGTTTTTTAATTTTGTTTTTTTAAAAAAAAATTTTTTTTTTTTAAAAAAAAAATTTTTGGGAACCCCCCGGGTTTTTAAATTTTTTTTTTTTTTTTTTCCCCTTTTAAAAAAATTTTTCTTTTTTTTGGGTTTAAATTTTTTTTTAAAAAGGGATTTTTTTTTTTTAACTTCCCCCTTTTTTTTTAAAAAAAAAAACCCCTTTAAATTTTTTTTTTTTTTTAAAATTTTTTTTTTTAAAAATTTTTTCCCAAAAAAAAAACCCCTTTAAAATTTTTTGGGGCCCCTTTTTAAAATTTTTTTTTTTTTTTTTTTTTTTTAAAAATTTTTTTCCTTTTTTTTTTCCCCCTTTTATTTTTTAAAATTATTTTTTCTTTTTTTTCCCCCCAAAAATTTTTTTTTTTAAAAATTTTTAAATTTAAATTAATTTTTAAAAACCCTTTTTTTTTTATTTTTTTTGGATTTTTTTTTCCCTTTTTTAAAAAAAAAATTTTTTTTTTTTTTTTTAAAACCTTTTTTTTGGGTTTTTTTCCCTTTTTTTGGTTTTTTTAAGGGAATAAAAAAAAACCCCCTTTTTTTTTTCCCCTTTTTTTTTTTTTTTCCCCCAAAAATTTCCCTTTCCCCCCCTTTTGGGGGGGGCCCCCCCCAAAAAATTTTTTAAAAAATTTCCCTTTTTGGGTTTCCCCTGGGGGGAAAATTTTTTCCCTTTTTTTTTAAAATTGGCCCCCTTTTTTTTAAAAAAATTTTTTTCCCTTTTTCCCCCCACCCCCCCGGGTTTTTTTTTTTTCCCCAAAAAAAAAAAACCCCCTTAAAATTTTCCCCCTTTCCCCCCCCTTTAAAAAATTTTTAAAAATTTAACATTTCAAAAAAACCCCCCTTTTCCTTTTTTTTAAAATTTTTTTTTTTTTTAAAAAAAAAAACCCCCAATTTTGTTTTTAGGGGGAAAAAAACCCCCCCCTTTTTTTTTTTGGGGTTTTTTTTTTTTTTAAAAAAATTTTTTTGGGGGAAAAAAACCCCAATAAAAAAAAAAATTTTTTTTAAAAATTTTTTTTTTCCCTTTTTTTTTTTAAAAACCCGGTTTTTTCCGAAAAAAAATTTTTAAAAAAATTTTTTAAAAAAAATTCCCAAAAGGCCCCCTTTTTTTTTTTTTTTGGGAACCCCCCCTTTTTTGGGGGAAAAAAAAACCATTTTTTTTTTAACCTTGGGGGGCCCTTTTTAAAGGGGTTTTTTTTTTGGGACCCTTTTTTCCCGGCACAAAACCCAAAGTTTTTTTTTTTTTAAAAAAATTTTCCTTTTTTTTTTAAAAAAAAAATTTTCCCCTTATTTTTTTTTTTTTCCCCCTTTAATTAAAAAATTTTTTTCCAAAAAAAAAAGGGAAAGGGGTTTTTTTCCAAACTTTTTTTCCCAAAAATTTCCCCGGGGGTTTTTTTTTTAAATTTTTTCCCGGTTTAAATTTTTTTTTTCCATTTTTAAAATTTTTTTTCCCCAAATTTTTTTTTCCGGGGAAAAAATTTTTAAAAATTTAAAATTCCCCGGGGGGGAAATTTTTTCCCAAAAAAAAAAAAATCCCCCTTTTTTGGGCCCTTCCTTTTAACCCAAAAAAAAACCCCCAAAAAGGGAAAAAAATTTTCCAAAAAATTTTAAAAAAACCCCAAAAAATTTTGGGTTTTTTTAAAAAATTTAAATTTTTAAAATTTTTTTTTTTTAAAAAACCCCTTTTTTAAAATTTATTTGGTTAAAAGGTTTTTCCCAAAACCCCCCCCCCCTTTTTTTTAAAAAAAAAAGGTTTTGGCCCTTTTTATTTTTAAAAAAAATTTTTTTTTTTTTTAAAAATTTTTTTTTCCCCCCTTTTTTCCCAAAGGGGTTTTTTTTAAAATTAATTTAAAAAACCAAAAAATTTTTTTTTTTTCCTTTTTGGGCCCCAAATTTTTAAAATTCCCTTGGGAAAAAAGGGGGGTTTTTTTTCGAAAAATTCCCCAAAAAAATTTTGGGAAGAAAAAGGGAAAAATTTTTTTTCCCTTTTTTTTTTTTTAAATTTTTTTTGGGGTTTTTAAAAATTTTTTTTTAAAAACCCCAAAAAAAAAAAAAAAGGGGGGAAAAGGGCCGGGAAAGGTTTGGCCAAACCCGGGGGAAATTGGGTTTTAAAAAAGGGTTTTTTTGGGGGCCCCAAAAAAAACCCCCCCCTTTTTTAAAAAACCCCCCAAAAAAAATTTTTTTTAAAAAAAACCCCCCCAAAAGGTTAAAATGGGGAAAAAAAATTTAAAAATTCCCCCCCAAAAAAAAATTTTTTTTTTGGTTTTTTTTAAAAGGGGGTTTTTTTTTTTGGGTTTTTTTGGGTTTTAAATTTTTTTTAAATTTGTTTAAAAAATTTTTTTAAAAAAACCCGGGTTTTTTTTGGGGCCCAAATTTTTTTTTTTCCCCAAATTTTTTAAAAAATTTTTTTAAAAATTTTTTCCTTTTTTTTGGGGGCCCCCTTTTTTTAAATTTTTTTTTTTTTTGGGGAAAAAAAGGGGTTTCCAAAAAACCCAAAAGGGTTAGGGGGGCCCCTAAATTTGAAAATTTTTGGGGGGGGGGCCCCCCCCCGGGGGGGGGGGAAAAATTTTTTTAATTTTTTTAAAATTTTTTTTTTCCCCAAATTTTTTTTGGGAAAATTTAAATTTTTTTGGGAAAAAAATTTAAAAAATTTTTTCCCCCAAAAAATTTTTTTTTAAAAAAAAAAAAAAAAAAAATTTTTTTTTTTTTTTTTTTTAAAATTTTTTGTTTTTTTTTAAAAAAAAAACCTTTTTTTTTAAAAATTTTAAAAGCCCCAAACAGAAAATTTTTTTTAAAAATTTTGGGGAATTTTAATTTCCCCTTTTTTTAAATTTTTTTTTTTTTTCCCCCAAACCCAAAATTTTTTGGAAAAAACCCTTTAAAAAAAAAAATTTTCCCCGGGGGGGAAAAAAAAAAAAATTTTTTTTTTAAAGGGGGGCCCCCAAAAATTTCGGGGAAAAATTTTTTTCCCCCCCCGGGCCCTTTAAAAAAATTTCCCCAAAAAAAAATTCCCCCTTGGGGGGGAAAAGGTAAATGGGGCCCCAAATTTTTTTCCCCCCCCGGGGCCCCCCTTTTTTAAAACCCCCCCCCTTTTTTTTGGGTTTTTAAAAAAAAATTTTTTAAAAATTTTTTAAAAAAAAAATTTTCAAAAGGAAAAGTTTTTTTAAGGGGAACCCGGGGGCCCGGGAAAAAAAAAAAAAAATTTTTAAAAATTTTTTTTTTTTTCCCTTTTTTTTTAAAAAACCCTTTTTAAGAATTTTTTTTTTAAAATTTTTTTTTTTTAAAAAAAATTTCCCCCAAAAACACAAAAAAAAAAATTTTTTTTTTAAAAAAAAAAAAACCCCCGGGGAAAAAATTTTTTTAAAAAGGGGGTTTTTAAATAGGGGGTTTTTGGGCCCCTTTTTTTTCCCGGAATTTTTTTTAAAAAATTTTTTTTTTCCCAAAAATTTTCCAAATTTTTCCCCCCAAAAAATTTTTTTTTAAAAAAAATTTTTTTAAAGAGGAAATTTTTTTTTGGGTTTTTTTTTTTTTTTGGGGGGGGGGTTTTTTGGGTTTTGGGTTTTTTTTTTGGGGGGGGAAAAAAAAAAGGGGGGTTTCCCTAAAAAATTTTTTTTTAAAAATTTTCCGGGTTTTTTTGGGGTTTTTTTTTTGGGGGGGAAAAAAAACCCCCCCCCTTTTTTTAATTTTTTTTCCCCCCCAAAATTTCCCCAAATTCAAACCCTTTTCCAAAAAAAAATTTTTTTTTCCCCCCCAAAACCCTTTTTTTTCCCCCCCCCAAACCCCCCTTTTTTTTTTTTCCCCTTTTCCCCTTAACCCCCCCCCTTTTCCCAAATTTTTTTTTAAAAACCCCCCCCCCCCCCCGGGGTTCAAAAAACCCCCCCCTTTCCTTCCCTTTTTCCCCCCTAAACCCCCCTCCCCCCCCCTTTTTTTTTCCCCTTTCCCCTTTCCCCCTTTTGGGGCCCCCCAAAACAATTTCCCCCCTTTTTCCCCCCCCCCTTTTTATTTTTTTGGGGGGCCCCTTTTTTCCCCCCCCCTTTTTTTCCCTTTTTTTTTTTTTTCCCTTCCCCCCCCTTTTTTTTCCCCCCCCCCCCCGGGGGGCCCCCGGGGGGCCCCCCTTTTAAACCCCCCCCCCCCAAACCCCCCCCCCCCCCCCCCCGGGGGCCCCCTTTTAAATTTCCCCCTTTTTTTCCCCCCCCTTTTTTAAAACCCCCAAATTTTCCCCCCCCCCCCCTTTTTTTTTTCCCCCCCTTTTCCCCCCCCTTAAACCCCCCCCCCCAACCCCCCCCCCTTTTTTTTTTTTTTTTTCCCCCCCCTTTCCCCCCCCCCCCCCCAAAAAAAAAATTTTTTTTTTCCCAACCCCCCCAAATTTTTGGGTTTTTTTTTTCCCGGGTTTTTCCCCCAAAATTTTTTCCCCCGGGCCCCCTTTTTCCTGTTTTTTTTTAAAAATTTTTTTTTTTCCCCCCTTCCTAAAACCCCCCCCCTTTAAAAAAATTTTTTTCCTTTTTTAAAAAAGTTTTCCCCTTTTTTTGCCCCCCTTTTTCCCCCCTCTTTTTTTTAAAAAAAAAACCCCCCCCCTTCCCCCCCCCCCCCCCTTTTGGTTTTTTCCCCCCAAATCCCCCAACCAAAAAAAAAGGGGGGAAAAAAATTTTTTCCCCAAACCCCCCCCCCCCTTTTTTTCCCCCCCCTTTTGGTTTTTTTTTTTTTTTGGGGGGGGGGTTTTTTTTCCCTTTTTTTCCCCCCCCCAAAAAAGGGTTTTAAAATTTTCCCCCTTTTTTTTCCCCTTTTTTTTTAAAGGGAAAACCTTTTTCCCCCGGGGCCCCCCCTTTTTTGGGGGGGGAAAATTTTGTTTTTTAAAAGGGGGGTTTTTTTTTTTTTCCCCCGGGGGCCCCTTTTTTTTTTTTGGGGGGTTTTTTAAATTCCCCCTTTTCCCCCCCCCTTTTTTTTTTTTTCCCCCCCTTTTGGGTTTTTTCCCCCCCTTTCCCGGAAAAAAATTTTTTTAAGGGTTTTTAAATTCCCTTCCCCCCCCTTTTTTTTTAAAAAAACCCCCCCCCCCCAAAACCCCAAAAGTTTTTCCCCCCCCCCCCCCTTTTTTCCCCTTTAAAACCCCCCCCGGGGTTCGGCAAACCCTTTTAAAAACCCCCCCCCCCTTTTTTTTTTCCCCCCCCCCCCCCTTTTCCCCCCCCCCTTTTTTTTTTTTTTCCCCGTTTTTTTCCCTCCCCCCCCCCAAAACCCCCCCCCCCAAATTTTTTTCCCCCCGGTTTTTTCCCCCCCAAAAAAAAGGGGGTTTTTTTCCCCCTTTTTCCCCCCCCCCCCCCCCCCAAAACCCTTTCCCCCCCCTTTTTTTTTAAAAGCCCAAAATTTTAAAAAATTTTTCCCCCCGGGGAAATTTTTTTTAAAATTGGTTTCCTTTTTTTTTTTTTCCCCCTTTTTTTTTTGGGGGGAAAAGGGTTCTTCCCCCCCTTTTCCTTTTTTTAAACCCCCCCCTTTTTTTTTCAAAAACCCCCCCCCCCTTTTTTTTTGTAATTTTTTGGGGTTTTTTTTAAACCCCCCCCCCCCCCTTTTTTTTTTTTATTTCCTTTTTTTTTTCCTTTTTAAAAATTTTTTTTCCCCCCCTTTAAAAAAAAATTTTTTTTAAAAAAAAGGGGGCCCCAAAAAAACCCCCTTTTTAAACCCCCCCCCCTTTTTTCCCCTTTTTTTTTTTCTTTTTTTCCAACCCCCCCCAAAAAAATTTTTTCCAAAAATTCCCCCCCCCCCCCCCTTTTCCCTTTTTTTTTTTTTTAAAAAAAAAACCCCCCAATATTTTTTCTTTTTTTTTTTTCCCCCCATAACCCCGGGGTTTTTTTTAAAAAAAAACCCCCCCCCCCCCAAACCCCTTCTTCCCCAAAAAGGGGTTCCCCCCCTTTTTTAAAAAACCTTTCTTTTTTTTTAAATTTTTTTTTTTTTTTTTAAAAAAATTTTTTTTTTTTTTTTTCCCCCCCTTTTTTTTTTTTCCCGGAAAAAAAAATTTTTTTTTTTTTTCCCATTTTTTTTTTTAAAAAAAAAAAACCCCCCCCCGGGGTTTCAAAAAAAATTTTTCCCCCCCCCCCTTTTTTTTTTTTTTCCCCCCCTTTTTTTTTTTTGGGGAAAAAAAAAAAAAATTTTTTTAAAATTTTTGGGGTTTCCCCATTTTTTTTTCCCCTTCCCCCTTTTAAGGCCCCCCAAAAAAAAATTTTAAAACCCCCTTTTTTTTTTTTAAAAAAAACCCCCTTTTTTAAAATTTTTTTTTTCCAAATAATGTTTTTTTTTTTTTTCTTAAAAAAAAAAATATTTTTTTTTTTTGGGGAAAAAAAAAATTTTTTAAAATTTTAAAAAAAAAATTTTTTTTTTTTTTTTTTTCCCCAAAAAAAAATTTTTTTTTAAAAATTTTTGGGAAAAAAAAAAAAAAAAAAATTTTTTTTTTAAATTTTTTTTTTTTTAAACCCCCCCCCCATAAATTTTAAATTTTTCCGGGGGTTTTTTCCCCCCCCAAAAAAACCCCCCCTTTTTTTTCCCCCCCCCCCCATTTTTTTTTTTTTCCCCCCCCCCTTTTGGGGGCCCCCCCCCCTTTTTTTAAAATTTTCCCCCCCCCCCCCCCCCCAAAAAATTTTTTTTTTCCCCCCCCAAAAAAAAATTTTTTTAACCCCAAATTTTTTTATTAAAATTTAATTTTTTTTTTTTTTAAAAAAAATTTTTTTTTTCCCAAAATTTTTCCCTTTTTTTTTATTTTTTTTTCCCTTTTCCCAAACCCCTTAAAAACCCTTTTTCCCCCCTTTTTTTTAAAATTTTTTTTAAAAAAAAAATTTTTTTTTAAAAAATTTTTTCCTTTTTTTTAAAAACCCCAAAAAAATTTTTTCTTTTTTTTTCCCCCCCCGGGTCCCCCCCCCCCCCTTTTTTTTTTTTTTTTTTTTTTCCCCCCCCGGGGTTTTTTTTTCCCAAACCCCTTTTTTTTTTCCCCGGTTTTTTTTCCCCCTTTTTTTTTTCCCTTTTTTTTTTTTCCCCCGGGGGGGGCCCCCCTTTTTCCCCCCCCCCTTTTTTTAAAAGGGGGAAAATTTTTCCCCCCCCCCCCCCCCTTTTTTCCCCCTTTTCCCCCCCGGTTTTTTTTTTTCCCCCCCTTTTTGGGAAAAAAATTTTTCCCCTTTTTTCCCCTTTTTGGTTTTTTCCAAACCCCCCTTTTTTAAAAGGGTTGGGCCCCCCCCCAAATTTTTAAATTTTTTCCCCCCCCTTTAGGGAAAAACCCTTTTTTTTTTCCCCCCCCCCTTTTCCCCCAAAAATATTCCCCCAAAATTTTTTTTTTAACCCCCCCCCTTTTTTTTTAAAATTTTCCCCCTTTTTTTTCCCTTTTTCCCCCCTTTTTTCCCCCCTTCCCAAAACCAATTTCGCCCGGCCCCCCCCAAAAAAAACCCCCCCCCCAAAAAAAACCCCCTTTTGGGGGTTTCCCAATTAATTGGGAAAAAAAAAGGGGGTTTTGGGGGAAAAAAAAAAAGGGGGGGGCCGGGCGAAATTTTTTTTGGGAAAGGGGGGGAAAATTGGGGAAAAAGGGGGGGGAAAAAAAAAAAAAAAATTTTAAAAGGGAAAGGGGGGGGGGAAAAAAAAAGGGGGGGGAAAAATTTTTTTCCTAAGAAATTTTTTAATTTTGGGCCCGGGGGAAAAAAAAGGGGGGGAAAAAATTTTTGGGGGGAAAAAAAGGGGGGGGGGGGTTTTTTGGGGGGGGGGGGGAAAAAAAAAAAAATTTTTTTGGGGGGTTAAAAAAGGAAAAGGGGGGGGGGAAAAAAAGGGGGGGGGGAAAGGGGTTGGGGGGTTTTGGGGGGGGGGGAAAAAGGGGGGGGGTTTGGGGGGGGGAAAAAATTTTTTTAAAAAAAAAAAAAAAGGGGGGGGGGGGTTTTTGGGGGAAAAAGGGGGAAAAAAAAAACCCGGGAAATTTTTTTTTTTTGGGGGAAAAAAATTTTTGGGGGGGGGGGGGGGTTTAAGGGGGGGGGAAACCCCGGGGAAAAGGGAAAAAAAGGGGGGGGGAAAAGGGGGGGGGGTTTTTAAAAAAGGGGGGAAAAAAATTTGGGGGAAATGAAAAAAAATTTTTTTTAAAAAACCAAAAAAATTTTTTGGGGGAAAAAGGGAAAAAAAAAGGGGAAAAGGGGGGGGAAAAAAAAAATTTTAAAAAAAAAGGTTGTTAAAAAAGGGGGGGGGGGTTTTTTAAAAGGGGGGGGGGAAAAAAAAGGGGGGGGAAAAAATTTTAAAAAAAAAAGGGGGGTTTAAAGGGGGGGAAAAATTTTTTGGGGGGGGGGGGGAAAAAAAAAAAAAACCCCCAAATTTTGGGGGGGGGGGGGAAAAAAAAAAAAATTTGGGGGGGGGGGAAAAAAGGGGGGGGGGAAAAAAAAATTTTTTTGGGGGGAAAAAAAATTTGTTTTTTTTTAAAATTTGGGGGGGGGGAAAAAAAATTTTTTAAATGGAAAAAAATAAAAAGGTTTTTTTTGGGAAAAAAAAAAGGGGGAAAACTTTTTTTAAAAAAATTTCTTTTTTTTTTTTTTTTTTTAAAGTGTTAAATTTTAAAAATTTTTTAAAAAAAAAATTTTTTTTTGGGTTTTTAAAAAAAAAATTTCTTAAAAATTTTTTAAAAAAAAGGGCCCCTTTTAAAATTTTTTTTTTAAAAAAAAGGGCTAAAAGGAGGGGGAAGGGAAAAAAAAAAAAAAAAAAGGTTGGGGAAAAAAAAAAAGGGGGGAAAAAAGGGGGTTTAAAAAAAAAATTTTGGGGGAAAGGGGTTTTTTTTAAAAAAAAAAGGGGGGGGGAGTTTAAAAATTTTCCCCCCGGGGGGAAAAAGGGGGGTTATTTTTTTTTTAAAGGGGGGAAAAAATTTTTTAAAAAGGGGAAAAAAAAAAAAAAAGGGGGTTTAAAAAAATTTGGGGGGGAAAAAGGGTTTTTAAAAAAAAAAAAGGGGGGAAAAGGGAAAAAAAAAAAAAAAAATTTGGGAAAAAAAAAAGGGTTTTTTTTTTGGGGGGGGGGGGGGGGGGGGGGGGAAAAAAAAAGGGAAAAATTGGTTTTGAGGAAAAGGGGGGGAAAAAGGGGGGAAAAAAATTTTGGGGGTTTTTTTGGGGGGGGGGAAAAAAAGGGAAAAAAAAAAAGGGGGGGGGGAAAGTTTTTAAGGGGGAAAGGGGGGGGGGAAAAAAAAAAAAGGGGAAAGGGGGGGGGGGGGAAAAAAAAAAAAAGGGGGTAAAAAAAAAAAAGGGAAAAAAAAAGAAAAAGGGGGGGGGGAAAAAAAATTTTTGGGGGGAAAAAGGAAAAAGGGGGGAGGGGGGGGGGGGGGAAAAAAAAAAGGGGGGGGAAAAAATTTTGGGGGAAGGGGAAAAAAAAAAAGGGGGGGGCAAAAACCCGGGAAAATTTTGGGGTAAAAAAGGTTTAAAGGGGAAAGGGGGGGGGAAAAGGGGAAGGGAAAAAATTTTTTAAAAGGGAAAAAATTTGGGAAAAAAAAAAGGGGAAAAAGGGGGGAAAGAAAAAAAAAAAAAAAAAGGGGGGGAAAAAAATTTTTTGGGGAAAAAAAAGGGGTTTGGGAAGAAAAAAAAGGGAAAAAGGGGGGAAAAAAAAAAAATTTAAAAAGGGGGGGGGGAAAAGGGGGGGGGGGGGGAAAAAATTTTTTTTAAAAAAAAAAAAAAATTTTTGGGAAAAAAAAGGGGGGGAAAAAAAAGGGGGGAAAAAAACGAAAAAAAAGAAAAAAAGGGGGGGAAAAAAAAAAAAAAATTTGGGGGGGGGAAAAGGGGAAAGAAATATAAAAAGGGGGGGAAAAAAGGGAAAGGGGGGGGGAAAAAAAAAGGGGGGAAAAAAAAAAAGGGGGTTGGGTTGGAAAAAAAAAAAAGGGGAAAAGGGGTAAAGGGGGGAGGGGGGGGGGGGGGGTTTAAGGGGGGAAAAAGGGGGGGGGGCCCGGGGGAGGGATGGTGTGGAAATGGGGATAGAATTAGGAAAGGGGTGGAAGAGGCAATGGGGGGGGAAGAGGGGAAGGCTTTGGGGAAAAAGGATACTGGGTGAGGCTTGGGTATATGGGGGTGAGGAAGGACAAGTGGGAAGACGGGGATTTTGGAAAGTATGGAAAAGGGGAAAATTTTCCAATGGGGAAAATTTTGGGTAGCGGATTGTGAAGAAAAAAAGGGGAAAAGGGGGAAAATATAGAGGGTAGCTCTTAACCAAAAAACCTATACAAGGTATAACAAATTTGTCAAAAACAAAGGGGGTGGAAAAAAAGAGGGTTACCCGGGGAACCAAAAGGGGGGAAGGGGGGAAAGGGCGTTGGGCTATTACCCTTGAAAAAATGATAGGAAAAAACCCTTTAGGGGAAAAAGGGTTTTGGAAAAAAATTTGGGATTTGAAGGGGTTTACTGGTAGTTTTGGGGGGTTTTTATGGGGATTTTGGGAAGGGGGGGGGTGGGGAAGGGTATGGAAAAAGGGGTGAAAAAAAGGTTTTGGTAAACAAGGAGGGGAGGAATAAAAGGGGCTGACGGGGGCGTTTTACGGAAAGGGGGTAAGGGAAAGGGGTTTGGAGTATTGGGGTTTAAAGGTTTAGGGCGGAAAAATTTAAGGGGAATTGGAGAAATTTTGGGGGGAGGGGGAAAAAAGGTAAGGGGAAAAAGAAAAGGAGGGGGGCCAAGACTAGGGGTTTTTATACAGGGTGGAAAAGGAACAAAAGGGAGGGGAAGTAAGGAACTAGTTGGGAATGAGGGTGGAAGGGGAGAGGAGGTAATTGGAAGTATTTAGGGAGGGGGAAATTTGGGGGAAAGGGGTTGGGGGAAGATTGGGAAAACTGGGGTGAGGTTTGGGGTGGGGGGGAAAAGAAAGGGGGTTGTAATTTTTTGGGAAGGGAGGAAAAGGGGGGAAGGAAGGAAGATTGGGGGAGGTTTTAAAAGCAATGGAGAACGGGGGGAGGGGGAAAGGAAAAGGAAAGGGATGAAGGGTTTAAGGGGGAAAAAAAGGGGATGGAAGGGAGGTTAAAGGGGCGGCTGGGGGAAAAAATTGTTTGGGTTTGGTTTTGGGGGAGGGCCCGGGAGTAAGGGGAAAAGGGGGGAGACGGGGAAAGGAAAGGGGGAGGGGGAAAAAAGGGTTTAAGGGGAAAAAAAATTTTTGAAAAAATTGGGGGAATATTGGGGGTTAAGGGGAAAAATTGGGTTTGGTTTGGGGGGCCCAAGCTAAAAAGGGGCGGTGGGTCGGGTCTAAAAAAATTTAAGAGAAAAAAAACAAAGGTTTTTAGGGGGGGGGTTGGGGGGGGTGGGGGGAAAGGAAAAAAAGAATTTTTGGGTCAGGAAACCCGGGGGGGGGGGTTCCCCTCAAAAATAAAACTTTGGGAAGGTTTTGGGGGGAAGGGGGGAAGGGTAGGCGGATGTGTAGGGTATGGTGGAGAAGAGGTAGAGGGGGAAAAATGTGCTGGAGGGTGCACATTTTTTTAAAAAAATTTTTTGGGAAGGTTACATGGTTTAAAAAGGGGGGAAAAGGGGAAAAGGGAAAATTGGGGGAAGGGGGAGGGGGGAAAAAAGGTGTTTTATTGAATGGCAATCTCTCACTCACTTGTATGTTTCCCCAAATGAGGGAATAGGATAAGATTAATAGGTGAAGAGAGATATACGTAGAATATGTGGGGAAATTTGGGGAGGGGGGCGCTCCGCTTTTTTGGGGGCCGACGAAAAAAAAATAAAACTGATACAATATAAGGAGGCAAACGAAATGTTGGAAAAAACATGATTTTCCAAAAAACCCCAAGTTTCTCAAAATTTATCCATAAATTCTAACGATGAGGATACGACGATTCAAGATGCGTTCGAAATATGTAACCCTTTGAGATCATCTAAAACCAAATTCAAAAAAATTGCAGTATACGTGGTTTTAAGGAACATATCTCCTCATTCCAGAACAAATAGAACCCAAAATGAAACTTGTCTTACTGTGTCGGGAAAAAAATTTTGTTTAAAATTTTGGGTTTGGGGAAAAAAATTTTGCAAACTCTAATTACGGATTTGGAAATTCTAGAAGTACAAGGAATCAGCGTCTCAAATTCAAATCAGCGCACTATTTTCAACGAGACATCAGTCGCAATGCTGGGTGACAACTTAGGTAGTCACCAAATGGGTGGATTTACAGAAAATTTTGTACTTTCTATTTTTGTCGTTTTGCGAGATTGATCGGGAAAATTCCCATTCATCAATTCCCCAAACCTAGAGAATATAGAATAATCGACAAATACAATGAATTAATCAAAGGAGTGCATGAAACGAAAAGAATGGTGAAAGGCGTTAAGTGAAATTCTGCATCAAATTCTTCATTGTATCATCATGTTGCTGGTCCAGGTTCGCCTCCTTGTGTCGCACATGACATTTTTGAAGGTTTGGCATCATACGATCTGTCATTGGCTATTGATTATTTTATTAAAAACAAATGGTTCAGAATAGGTCTTTTGAATTTTCGCCTTAACGATACAAAACTCCCTGGAGCATTCTTCCAATTATAATCGAGAAATCTCAAAAAGTTACAGGTACTGCAAGCCAAATGAGGAGACTTATATTACTTCTCCCTGCAGCCATTGCTGATGTAGTAAAATTTTTGAAGACCCAATATGGAAAATGGTTTTGACTTTGAGAGAGATTTGTGGGATTATTTGTGCTCCTGCAATATCTGTGAGACAGATCGCCATCTCAAAATGGAAAATGGAAGTTTATTTGAAATTAAGAATACAATGTTTCCCCTCAATACCTTCGCGTGCGGAACATAAGTATATGACACATTATCCCATGTGAATCCAGCATTTTGAACCATTAGAACATTTGTGGACTTTAAGGTTTGAGAGTCGACATAAATATTTCAAAAATTGTATCAAACATGTGCCCAACTTCAAAAATGTCACTCAAACTCTTGCTGTAAGACATCAAATCATGCCATCTGTTACACGTGCTTCTGATACAATGTTGCTGCAAATGAACAAGTACGCTCGATATGAATGTGGTATGTTTGATGAGGAAACGGACAGCATGATTCGTCATTTTTTAAATGACGGTTTGGAAAACTGGAAGTACATCAGTACAGGGGGCACATTTCTCAGTGTAATATATCGTCAAGGTATGTCTCTATGCATCAGGGGAAAAAGAAAATGGAAATTTGATTCTGTGCACAATCGAATATATTATAATTAACGCACATTCCAACGACATATTGTTTGTGGGAAATCAGACAGAAATAGTATACAACCCATATGTTGGGATTCATGAAATCCAATTTCAAGCACAGAGCTTATCTTGTTTCCCGTATCCATCCCTGTTATCCCCCGATCCTACCCCCAAGTGACTGTTGCATCGGTTCCAGTGTACATACCGAAATATACACCTTTTGACTTTGCTTATTGGGTCCAGTGAGTACTTTCAACAAATTCAGATATATAAGAGTGCTGAAGAATAGACAGGAGAGAGACAGACCACAAACAGATAGAGGGATATATATATATATGTATTATAATAAATCGTTTGGCGCGTAATCAGACATGATATTCAGAAATGTGTGTCCTCCAAATGATAACAGAGAACTGAGCAGTTCGGGGAAAGCTAAATTTCTAAGGTATTCACACGTTAATCAAAACAATAACAATTTCCCAGAACAAAACCAAAACAAAACACAACCGACGGCAATTTTTCAAGAGTTAAGCATTATGTTAGACAGAATACAATCCGAGGATTTGAGAATTCTCATTTTCTCATCAATTAGAGCGCTATCTATGGGGATTTCGAAGAAACGTTTGAGACGAAGGTTCCTCGGTTTTTTGGGGTAGAATCTAAACCGGTAGTAAGGAATAGGGGTTCCATTTAAAAACATTAGTCGACCTCAAAATGACCTCGAAAGTGGGATCTGAGGTCAAAGCCAAGTTTAAAACCCTCACCCCCCCGGGTTCTTACATTCTTTTCCCGGAACATTTTCTCCTGAATCTATTCGTTTTCTAGATATTCTAAGTGACAGATTAAAATGGAACACCCTGTATATATACATACATACATAGTATGGCTAATATTATGAAAAGAGGAACAACCGAAATGTTTAAATCAATATTTGTCACTTTTTTACATACAGTCACTATACTGATTGAAGATTTTATTCGAAATATTCCACTGGAATTACTATTGTTATTGTAGCTCCAGAGACATTTGATATAACTGCAGTGTGTCCAAAAGAATGGAATAGAAGAAAATATAGTGATTGGACTGGTAGCAAAAAACTCTTCTAAATCTCAAGTTGTAACCGTAAAATTATGATATCGATTATCGATAAATCGTTGCTGAACATGAGTAATATCGATTATCGATAAGTAAAGACATTTGACATATCGCTGCTGAAACATAATAGCGAAAATCGAAAAGGTAGCGTCATATCGATAATCGATAGTCATACTAAAAATCGAACATCCGCAGTTTGGTCACAGTTGGGTATAAATAGGGCGGAAGTTGCAGAGCTAAGTCATTGTGAAACTCCATACGGGATCAGTGAGATCAGAGTATGAATGAAGATTAATCAATCAATGAATTATTGACTCATAATTTATTCATAAACCTTTAAAAGGTTTTTTTGGTGAATCCTTTTTCCAATAAATAAAAGGACATCCTGGCGACCGTTTTTGAAGTCAAAGTTTTTGCCGGAGTCAACGACGAACCTGTTAGGTAAAGATAATCGACGATGAGTTGGAATTTTCCTGCGTTGTGTCTTCGCCGGTTACATGAATCGGCGACCGTGACAGGACGACGTGATTTTTGAGCATTTCCAACGTCAGCATAAATATCAGTGAAAGCTCGGATCAAACCAAGTTCAACGTTACTGTGATTTTTACAATAGTTCAAGTGACGAAGAAAAAAATTAATCAATCAGCGGATGATCACAATATCGGCAACGACAGATCCCGGCTGATTAAAGTGATTTAATAACCTTTCAATACTCATTATTGTGTGCAAATTTCGATCAATTGATAGTCCAAATATTCACAATTAAATGTGTAAAAGTTGCAATATACGGTTGGTGCAGAATCAATTAATCAACTATAGTTGAAAACAATAACGGAAAATGTTTCACAGCCCAGTTAATCCAAGACGTGGTAGTCCCGTGCATCGAGGAAGAGGTAGTCCTATTCGTCGAGGACGGAGTCGTAAAGTGGACAAAAAGGGACAGCTACCGCTCATAAACGAATGGCTAGATGGATCTGATCATGATCAACAAAACGAAGGAGAGTTCGATGAACAAGATCCAAACATAAGGATTGAACAGCGTGAAGTGCGAGGTGATGGTGTTGAAAATCCAAATCATGATTTCAGAAGATTAGAAGCTCATCTCACAAATTTTTCGAATGAATTCCGAAGCGTTCGGAAACAGAATGGAAGAAAGACTAGAAGATATTAATATTCAAATTAGAAGATGTCATGATCGATTGGATCGCGTTGAAAACAATCACGAAAATGTTATCAATAGAGAAAACAGCACGATAAACAGGCGCGGATCACCCGATGAGAGTTTGAGTGTTCGTTTGAGAGGTTCACGCGATAATGGAATCACGAATATATTGGAGGATATAACATATTCCGGGAAAAAAGGATGAAACAAATCTCATCAGATTTGTGATGAAATTCGAAGAGGTGCTAAGGTATGAAGATGTTAACGACTTTGAAAAAAAATTTCCCATCCGCCAGGTGCTTAAGGGACCAGGCAAAAACTGATACGAGTTACATGATTTTGCTGAATATGGGAAGTAAAAAATCAATTCAGAAAGTTCTTCTGGGGCGATGAGGCACAGGCGAAATTAAGAGAAGAACTTTTAACTTCTACACATCAATATTCAAAGGGAGCATCTATGTCTGAATATTTCCTCAGAATGGCAAGAGATGCACAAGCTTTGGATCCGCCCATGGGAACCCATGAAGTGATAAGGTCATTGAAAAGACATTTTCCCATAGAGGTATCGCGGGAATCAAGACCTAGTATAACCTGATCGTTGGATTGAGCAGCGAATTTATTAGAAGAAATTCAAGATCAAAATGAGTCCATGAATCGAAGAAAACAAAGTGATAGTGCCTTCAATCGAAGTGATAACTATAGAAAATTCAACAACGGGAATAAGGATGGAGATCAACAGAAAGCCGAAGACACAGATAAGAATATTGCTGAAAAAAGGGCAGCAGAAAGCTGAATTCAAACCCGAAGAAAGACAAGTAAAACTTGATGATCAGTAAGACGGGGTCAAAACACGTAGTCAAAGAAGGCTAGTCTCAATAATTACTGAGAATGAAGAAGATTCGGGAGATGATCAATTCATAGATTTAGAAGTGATAGAAACTATTGAAGATAGTGAACCAATAAGCTACAATAATGATAGGGTGTGGGGGTTAGAATTAAGGAAATCATAGATCACATGGAAGATAACGAATTGATGGATGAAAAAGAAGAAATACCAGAAGCTATTATTCCAGTGAAAGTAGGCGATGTTCAACAAAGGCATTAGTAGATACAGGTGCTAAAGTATCAGCAATGTCAAATGAATTGCTACAAATACTGAAGGAGAGTGGAAAGAGGTAAAAGAACTGCCAGTGAGGAATCTGAATTTAATTGGGGCTTTTTCAGATAAAAGTAACAGTGTGAAAAAAATGGTGCAATTGAACGTGACTATTGAAGGCAGCCAATACATACATTATTTTTACGTGGTAAATAAAATACTGATACCGTTGATAATAAGAATGCATTTCCTGATTCAATTTGGAGCAAAATCAATATATCAATGTCTAAATTCGAACTGGAGTTTGAGTTCCGCGAGGACAATGCGTGTACTGAACAAATAAATACTATTGGGGATTGTGAACAAAAAACGAGCAGTTCAACAAAACTTACAAAGGATTATTCGGCCCGAAATTAGGAAGAATAAGAGGATATCAGTGTCACATTCCCAAAGCGCGAGAAAACAGCTGTTCAGAAGCAAACTATACCCAATACCTTTTAAATACATGGAAAAGGTACAACATGCAATTCAAGAATTGGGGAAAAGAAGGAATAATAAAGAAGCAACAAACAGAATATCCAAGTCCTTTGGTAATAGTGGTGAAAAAACAAAAAATGACGAAGTCAATTTGTCTAGACGCCCGGATTTCAAACTCCAAAATGCAAAGTGATTATGCACAACCTCCAGCTATAGATATCATTTTTCAAATCGATAATAAATCGATATTCTCGAAGTTAGATATCAGGCTCGCATTTCGGCAGGTTGAGTTGGATGATGAAAGTAAAAAATACGGGTTTCTTTTTCGATGGTCGAACATACGTGTTTGAACGAATGCCATTTGGGCTCAAGATTTCCGGTGCGGTTTTCCCAAAGGGTAGTTGGGAACATCTTGGAGGATTGACAAGATGAAGTGATAATATACTTGGATGATATTTTGATTGCGTCGGAAGACATTCATCAACACGTAAAGACGTTACACAAGATTTTCCGAAAACTAGATAGTGCGGGAATGAAATTGAACTTAGAGAAAAGTGAATTTTTCAAGAAATCAATATCGTTCCTAGGACATACCTTCGATCAGTGGACATTATCGATCAATAATGAAACAAAGAAAAATATACTGGATTTTCCCCTGCCTAGAAATATTAAGCAGGTGCAAGTTTTTTTGGGGCTCATCAATTGGGATTGGGAAATTTATCCCAAATCTAGCAACATATACTGCTCCTCTCGAAGAATTACTGAAAAAAGGTCATAAATTTGAATGGAAAACTGAACATCAAATGGCCAAGGAAAAGATCAAACAACTATTTGTCCAAGCAAAACAACTTTTTCTAATTCATAAGGGTGCTAACTCAATTGTAGGAACGGATGCTTCAACATTGGGGCTTGAAGCACGATTATTGCAACGTACAGAACGAGGTCAAGAATTACCAATTGCTCACGTTAGTAGGAAGCTAAGACCCGCTAAAATGAAATATACCACTACTGAAGAGGAGGCATTAGCCATCATATGGGCCTCAAAAAAATGGAGAATCTTACTACTGGGAAGAAAGATAATAGTCCGAACTGATTACCGTGCGTTGCAATTCATCAAGACATGCCAATATTCAAGTCAACGAATCACGAATTGGATAGAATTTCTCCAAGAATTCGATTTGAAAATCGAATATATCCCCCGGGGCACGAAATAAATTAGCTGATGCGTTATCACGAAAATATCCGGGTGATAATGAAAAGGTGACATTACGGGGAGCGAAAATTTCAAAAAGAGGAAACTCAAAAAAACGAAAAAAAATACCAAGATTGGTGGGGGTAAAAAAAGTTGAACAAGGTGGGGAAAAATTCTATCATTGGATGGGAATATTACGCAAAGCTTAGCAAATGGATGAGGAAATGAAAAAAATTTAAAAGCATCAAGAAGTTCAAAAATTTATATAGATTCGAATGGAATATTGCGGATTAGAATAGACGAACAGGATAAAGTAGTCATACCGACATCATTAATGTGGATGATCATCAAGGATGTGCACGAGTATTCGTTGCATGTAGCTACTGATAAAACTTTTTGCATTTTGTAATGGAGTATTTTGTGGCAATAACTTGGCAAGAATTGTTCGTGATGTGGTGTCAACATGCGTCGAATGCCAAAAGGCTAAAATCACCATGCAGAAGTAAATTGAAACGCAGAAATGGATAATTCCGAAAGAACCAAATGAAAAAATATCTTTGGATTTGTATGGACCATTACCTACAGGAAAATACGGTATGAAGCATATATTAGTGATTTGTGATTGTTTTTCCAAGCGAACAGAATTGTATCCGCTCAAGAACATTAAAGCAACGTCTATTATCAATAAGATCCGAACAGGATTTTTCCGGGCATGCAGAATTCCGGAATTATAATAACGGATAACGCTGGTCAATTCCAGACACAAGAATGGTTGGAATTTGGTGAAACGGAAAAAATTAATTCGGGTTTGCACAACTCCATATAATCCTCAGTCCAATGCTGTGGGGAGAGTTATGGGGGGATCGGTCGCATGTTGAGAACGTATATCAGAAAGGAACAAACTAAATGGCCTGAATTGGTAACAAAAATTGAACAGGTAAAAATAATACGCAACATGCGAGTCACAAGTTAGGACCAATAGAATTACACGTAGAAGAAGGCCCATTGGAATACCGAAGGAATTTCGATTGATTGCTAAGAAACATATTGATCTGGAAGGAAAAAACAATGATGCTCATCAAAATTTATTAAAAAGCCAAATAAAACGAGCAAATGAATTGAATGAGTTGAAAAATACAAGGAAATTTAATGAGGGGGACCTGGTATTGATTAGAAAGCATTCGCTATCGTCCAAGATAAAAAAATATACATCCAAGTTGGATTTTGAATACCAGGGCCCGTATCAAATTATCGATGTGCACGGCAGTGCATACACCGTACAAAGGATGGACGGAAAGAAAAGAGAAATATGGAATATTGACAGTTTGAAGAATTAAAAACACCAAAGCTCAAACCACGGACACTTCCAACGTATTATAAGGAGATTGTAGAGAAGATTCAAAATCAAGACAGAAGGATAGGATAAGATAGGAATCAAATTACCGATAGTGTGCTGCCTATGTATCAACCAAGGAGGGGGTCAAAAGTGATTATATCGACGTTAATCAATGGCTACAGCGGGAGGACACGATCAAATATATTATTCAATATACGCAAGAGCATTTCAAATAGAGTGAAAGCTATAATCATCAGTACATGGGATGGAAACTCGTTCGTGAAAATAATTCAAGTGTTGACGTAGACAAACATCGCAAGTCGAATATGCAGGAATTGATTATCGAATCGAAATCTCGATATTCAGTAAGAAACAATATGGCCGTTGAGCAAGATTCGATAGTGCATCGATGTACAGTGTGATTCTCAGTGTTGTTACCAGGGGGCGAACTGAGTGGACTAAGAACTGGAAACAAAGAATAAAGTTTTCAGACTACATGAGGAGTGTGTATTGACGTGTTGGAATACAGTGTGCGATCAGAAGTACGTGGTGTGTAAAGTGTGAATCGATATATGCAATGGATAAGTTCAAGGAGGAAGCTTTACATCAACTTCAAGAAATTGATCCAATAAACTTATCGAGTGAAGAATTCCAGACCCCCGCGAAAAGAATTCAATGGATTTTATTGTATCGCACGCATGGGAAATTCGAAAACAGAAAATTCGGGGGGTAATCGAAAAAATTTTGCAGTTATGATGGAAGTGAGAATGGATTCTTACAAGTGTCCGATTAAGTCAGGAAATCAACCAGAACGAAGAAAAAATCAAATAGTATTGGACTTTAATGCGGTGATGAATGACTTCAGAACAACTATAGTAACTGAACCTGTTACACCAATTCAAGACGAACCAGAGGAAAATACAGGGGGCATGAATTCGCCTGTGATAGACAACTAAGTCATAACATTGATGGACATACCAACATACAATATTGATGACGAGAATGGATTGGATATGACTACTAATGTGACAAATAATGTTATCAAACCAAGGATAACAAAAAAGGAACCGATGAAGATAGATATACAAAATAAATCGCATCATAAAGTGCCAACACCCCGAAGCGCTAACGGGAAGGAAAACAAAATGGAACTCAAGCTTGATATGCAAAAATCAGGGTTTCAAAGAAATCATCTAAACCGACAATGAACAAAGGGCGACACATGCGTTATTCCATAACATACAAGATGTAAATAAACCAGTGAGTAACGATGTCAGAGGAAAACCGTTAGAAGAGATGAGCCACAACAAAGTTGGCAGGATCGTTTTCCAGGACTTGAAGGAGAAGGAAATAATATAGCAACAATAATATGTGGAATCAAAGTGAATAGATTAAAGTTGTCAGTTTATTTTATGACTATCAAAAAGAAATGAGATCAAGTTTTATTTTAAGTTTCGTTTGTTAAATTGAAAGAAAAAATGTATTCAGTTGTGTTTCACCAAGTAGTTGATCTGTGGAAAAAAATGTTTTTGGGTTTTTTTATTTAGTTTATTTTTTACGAAATGTATATGATCTCTTTCATGTGTAAAATATGATAGAAGAATAATGAATAGTTTTATTTGTTTGAAAAATCGTAAATGACGGGAGAATAACAAAAGGAAAGTTTAATCTTTGTGTTTTAGAATACTGTAACGATTATCGAAATGCCGAATAAAAAAGAGTGATCTTGTATGCTGTCAGAATAATGTCACAATCACTAATAAGAATTACAATCCTTATGTTTTAGAATAATGTGACAATTACTAATATGTTTATTTATTTGAAAATTGTAATTTTAAGAGAAAATGAAGGTGGGTGCCTGTGACCGTACACATTATGATATCGATTATCGATAAATCGTTGCTGAACGGGAGTAATATCGATTATCATAAAGATAAAAGACATTTGACATATCGTTGCTGAAACATAATAGCGAAAAAAAAGGTAGCGTAATATCGATAATCGATAGTCATACTAAAAAACGAACATGCGCAGTTTGATCACAGTTGGGTATAAATAGGTCGAAAGTTGCGCAGCTAAGTAGTTGTAAAACTCCATACGGGATCAGTGAGATCAGAGTATGAATAAAGATTATTAAATAAATGAATTATTGACTCATAATTTATTTATAAATCCTCAAGGTTTTTATGGTGAATCCTTTTTTCCAATAAATAAAAGGACATCCTGGCGACCTTTTCTGAAGTCAAAATTATGTGCTGGAATCAACGACGCACAGTGGGGGCCCAAAAGCCAAAAAGCTGGGCAAAATTATAAGGGGCTCTCAAATTCGCTTGCGACTTCGTACTCGGAAGTTTATGGGGTCACTGATTACGAATCCGTTGTCAGAATTTCAAAATTCAGAATGGCGGATCCAATATGGCGGACGAAAATTGAAAGAAACCATCGGATTTTCTTCAAACTTGGTGATCAGGGTTTTGGGGTCGCTGATTACGAATCTGCTGTTTGAGTTCCAAAATTCGAAATGGCGAATCCAATATGGCGGACGAAAATTTTAAAAAACATCGGATTCTCCTCAAATTGGGTACCCAACGGTTTTTTGGGGGTTTCTGATTACGGATCCGTTGTTCTCATTCCGAAATTCAAAATGGCGGATCCCAAAATGGAGGACGAAAATTGGGAGAAATCATCGGATTTTTTCAAATTTGGTGATCAGGGTTTTCGGGGCGCTGATTACGAATCCGCTGTCTGAGTTCCCAAATTCAGAATGGCGAATCCAATATGGCGGACGGAAATTGAAAAAATCATCGGATTCTTTTCAAATTGGGTACCCAGGGATTTTTGGGGGCGCTGATTACAAATCCGTTGTCTGCATTTCGAAATTCAGAATGGCGGATCCAATGTGGTGGACAAAAATTAAGAAAACCATCGCATTTTCTTCAAACTCGGTACTCAAGGGTTTCTGTGGTCGGTGATTACGAATCCACGGTCTGAAATTCAAAATTCAGAATAACGGACCCAATATAGCGGACAAAAATTGTGAAAATCATCGGATTCCCTTCAAACTCGGTACCCAGGGGTTCTTGGGATCGCTGATCACGAATCCATTGTCAAAATTCCGAAATTCAGGATGGCGGATGCCAAAAATCAAAACTTCATTCATAACTTGATATTAAACAAGAACTAAACGGCCCATTTTGTTGTTCTTATTATGATCATTATTATTATTATTTCCAACATTGAATCATTATTAATATAATTATCGAATGATATTAACACACCAAATGTGTTGAATCGAAAGATATATACATTCACAATATATACAATAATATAAGAAAATGAAATCGTAATGGTTTTTACTTTTGCCACACTTTTTACTCAGATCAGTCTTCTTCTCCACTCTCAAAGGAAGATAATGGGGAAGTTACGTTGTCTTTATCAAGTATATCCGGAGTTTTGATCAAGCTTAACACGTTTCTAGGGAGAAACTTTAGTTTCTTCTTGGGCAACTGTCTTTTACTCGATAACATTGGATCAGAACTCAAAAGGAACCATTTAAAAATGTCTTCATTCGTTTTTTCTCTGCTGCATTTCCTGGAGTGATGCTCTCGGTACCTTTGGAAATGAATGTTGTTGAGATATTTGAATATAATTATGCATTCATCGACACCGTTAAAGCTTTTGATCTCAACATGACAAGCAAAATCAAGGAAAAACAAAAAGCAGCTGCACTTTGGGGTCATCAGTATAAAGTTTTGAATAAATCCTCTAATTCATAAGTTCACTTGATTCTCAAAATTGTTTTCTAGTCTATGGATTTATGTTTCCAGAGGATGAACAATGTGGCTTATCAATAAAAAAAAGTATATGAATATTCATAATTCCCGAATTCCTTACTAGAACAAAACAATCTTCGCGAACATATATTCTCGTGGTTACCATAAATATATAGTTTGCCTAGTAGTCAAAAACGTATTGTGCAATGTATCAAACTGATTGCAGTACTTGAGAAGTCAAATTTTTCCCTTCAAAGTGTCGAGTCCACTGTGACAAATATAGACTATTATTGAGTGATATACATCATTTTCACCTTTCAAAATCTTTGTTACGAGCCTCTGGTGCTTCCTCAGTCAATCGGCCTAAGGTAGAAGAGCAGATGCAATGATTTCAGGTCCGTGGATCAAAACTTGTGCATCGTAGGTGACATTGGGTACCACGGATATTTTGTCGCGTAGTAGCGTGCCGTGTCTAAAGCGTAACTCCGAAACTTTTCAAC